>OVAP01001603.1:0-16331 GCA_900406295.1 Aurinia saxatilis | reverse complement strand
CGAAAGGTTCAGTGATGATAAATGGTAAAATCGAGCTGCAGGTGGGATCAACACTTTTCTGATATTGGAGCAACCCACACAGTTGAGGTTTTGTAGTAACCGGTTGGCCGTGTCAGCTGGTTCCTGGGTAGTCTCGGTAGTACCGTAGACACCAAAGTAATCAAATAGCTGTACATTGATTGAAGCCCAATCCAGGTCATGCATGTTGACACAGCCGGTCAAGCTCAAATGGGTCAAGCGTGTGCAGCACGCAAGTAGATCAGCTATCGCAGTCTGGCAGAGAGTTCCATAAGACAGGTCCAGCTCCTCAAGTGCTGGTAAAGCACCTTCTTGGTAAAGAGGCTCCAATGATGAGTCAGTGAGATATTTGCAAGCTTGTAATTTGAGTACCTAACAATGAAAGTATCAAAGCAAGCCCCAAAGCAATAGGATATGAACAAACGTAAATAGCTGATTAAAAAAGCAAAACACAAAACATAACTCACGAAGTTCCCACTGACAGAAAATATAATATTTTCCTTCTTTTTTATTTTGTAAGAAAATATTTTCTCTACTAGCTACACAACGGGAAAACATCCAGCACCATAAAAGTCAGACTGTTTTGATTACCTTCAGTTGAATGCAAGACTTGAAGACGGGATCTAAATTCATCAGGAAAGTGTACGATAAATCAAGAACAGTCAAATTTGGGAGCCCCTTCAAAGAAGACAAGCCATCAGGGCCAATACAAGGGCATGACATTAGCACCAATGACTCAATTAATGGGCAAGAAGCAGTGGTTGCTGACAGACACTCATCCGTTAGTTGACTGAAAAGGTAATGGGGGTAATCGATTAGCAGAAACTTTAAACCATTATAAGAAATTGGAAATGACAAATAATTTATAGTTACCCGCAGAAAGACGCATCTAAAGATGTTAGGAGAGGACAGATAATAGATGCTTTAGACAGTACTCCGCAGCCTTGTAATTCAAGAGCCACCATATAAGGTGCGTCAATAGTGAGCACACTCAATTTTGGGCATATCCCTAAATTTAGAGACCGGAGCGCAACCTATTCACAACCAGAAGGGAGAAAGGAAGAAATCTATCAGTTAAGATAAGTTAGCTATTTAACAAGGGGGAAGCAACACTCACAGGCTGGAAGAATGCAGTTTCGAGATGATCACATCCATCCAAACAGATCTGCTCTATGCGAGGGCACTTCAACTCAAGAGAAGTAACAGCACGACAGCCAACAAGGGAAAGACTTGTTAACGACGAATTGCAGAACCGCACTGCGGTTAAGCTCTACAATAATGACAAGAAACGGAGTCAGTTAAGCAGAAACACTGTAAACAGCAAAGTATACTACATTTTAGAAAATTATTTCACTACAATATGCATGTAGCCGATAACTTCAGCCACAAAATAGAGGAACTAATTCACACCTCACAGTTGTCTAGGATTAATGACTTCAGCATTGGGCATCCACCATCATCACTAAATATATCACAAACCATGTTGGACAATGATTCACAATCAGAGAGATCCAATTCCTGCAGGGACTGGCATTGCAGGACTAATGTGGTCAAATTCTCCTGTTTCTGGAGAGCTAATCGCTGCAACCAAAATGAATAAATATCAACAGGCTATTCAGATAATTTTCAACCAAAGGAAAATACGATAAAAAAATCAAGATAATCAAGTGCATACGCGAAGGGAATTGGAAGTGATTGTGATACGACGAAGTGCTGGGCAGTTTGAAACAGTAATAGAAGAAAGCATGGTGCTTTGCAAGTTCAGATCTGTAAATCTGTTTGAAAAAACAGCAAAAAGGAGGATACTTGAGCGAAAATAATAGCAATATATACTAAAGAAAGGCATGAACAATTATTACAATAAAAACTTAAGGTTGAAAGCAAACTAAAGATGAGGAGCATACTTGCGGCAATGGACTAGGCTTATACTCTGCAAGCGAGAGAGATGCAAAGATACAGATGTCAACAGATTGCAATTATCAAGCTCCAAAACCTGCAATAGATCATATATGGTTAACCCAACTGGAAATAGTGGTATATAGTTAAAAATGGTAAAACAATATGCAAGTGTGTGTGCGTGTGTGTGTGTGGAATAAACAAAAGCAAACACATACCTCTAGCGCAGGACTATTAGCAATCCAAGTCATAGATGCGGATGTTATACCCTCACAACTATGAAGCTTGAGTACTGTCAACATCGGAAGATGTACTGACTTCAAAGTGGAAAAAGGACACACGGGTCAGAAACATGGGAAAGATACGACAAAAAGGGGGAGGAAAAGCAGCAGTGTGTAACAGGACCAACCTCAAGGGATATATTGGGGCAGTATGAAGCATTAAGATCATGGAGGTTAGCACAAGCCTGGGCTATTTCACGCAAAGTTTCATCACTAACACATGAGCAGTTTGAGACATCTAGTGATTCTAACTGAGGACACGAAGTGGCTGCCGAACGAACAGCAGCATCCAAGAGCTTGTGACACGAGGCTATATCAAGATGTTGGAGGAGTGGACAGTTAAGCATAGCCTGTGACATGTTGCTCCTTTTTAATGATAAAGACCGAAGTTGCGGACACCTGAAAGACAGAAACAAAAAGTAATTAAGAATGTCATAGACATAAATGAATGACACAGAGAACGAATTTATTGAAATACAACTTCACCTGATAGACAGACGCATAACGCGGCATTTTGTAATTTTAAGTTGACGCAGGCGATCATGACTCAGGTGTATTTCCTGAGCACCATTTCCCAGAATAGCCTCACTTACAGTCACACTTCTTAACATATTACACTCCCCCAATACCTGGAAAAAGCTCTCACCGATCTGACCTTTTCCTATAGTTAAGACCTCAAGATACCTGAAAAATGAAAAGTATTACAATGGATATATTTTACCTTGAATTGTGGAGACTGGAGCCAATCGAGGCCAAACAAGATAGTTACCTCAAAGTCGTAGCTGCTTTCATAGCTAGAGGGGCAACAGCAGGAGTCCCATAAATATTCACTTCAGTAGCATTTGGGTAGCGACGACACATGTTGTCAACTGCAAATAAAACAATCAAAAGGTTATTTGTATCCAATGTATATTTTCTTCTGAAATGGATTAGTAAAACGGAAGAAATACAAGTTTGAGTAACATAGGGCCTTGGATATATGTTAAATTATTTTTGGAAGAGAAACAGAATGAATGCCCCCTGATGTTACATTTCAACTGTCCTCACTGAATGTTAGAAAAAAATGTACAAGAGAAAATGACTCAATAAAACCTGCTGTCAATTCTTTACAACAACAGAAAATAACAGCAAAGACAGCTTTAACATATACAAGAATAACAACTTACATTGTTCGACTGAAATCCTCATATTTTCAAAGTTCAAGACCTTCCAAAAATCCTCATGAGCACTAGCTACTCTCCACTGCCGACATACCATAGCCGAGCGACAGAGGTCGACATGGTGCAAGAAAGAGAACACCTAATGGAAAACAAAACAAAAAATTAAAACATAGATAATGATATATATATATATATATATATATATATATATTATATTATTTTAAAACATTGATAAGGATATCTACGTATCTAAAAAAAAATACATACCATATGTAAGAGGTCATCAGTCAAATCAATATGAACTTCAAAATCTTCTGCGTCTGAAGAACCATTATCATCTCCATCATCTTTCTTCCCGTCTTTCCGACTATAATTCAAGATGAAATTCTGGCAGAACATATCAGTATCTGTCCGAGAAGACGACGCAACCCCAAAACTGACAGTTCTCTCCACCGACGAACCAGAATTCCCAGTATCTAAAGATACCCCCGAACCCGACCGGCCCTCACTGCAATCAAACTTCAGCGTCAGAAAAATACATTAAATCATTCATCTCAACTAAAAAAAGCTGAGTGTTGATAACACTAATAAGGCTAACAACAACACAAACAATTCCACACTACATTTCAAAAGCTAAATCAGCTAAAAAAACACACTTCCTCTTCTAAATTCATTCAAAAATCAAAAACCGCTCTTCAATTTCAAAATTCTACACAACAAACACACTTCCTCTGCTCAATTCATTCACAAATCAAAAACCGCTTTTCGATTTCAACACTCTACACAACAGAAATGTAGCTAAAAGAGAGCTCACGCGAGGTCAGAGTAAACTTTAGCACGCTTATGATGCGAATCGTGATCAGCTTCCTCCATCGTACAATCCTCCTCCACAGTCGTCGTCGTCACCGGAAGAACAGCACTACTACTCTCTCCTTGAACCAACTGATGCAACCGAATCTCCGAACTCCAAAACCGCTCCAACTCAGCAGCACCTTCTTCTTTCCTCGCTAACATCATCTCCTCACAGAGTCTCCAACGTGCTTCCTCAGTGTAAATTGAAGCGTCCGCGTCGGCTCTTGGATCAAACTCGAGATCAACGAAATCAGCAATAAACTCACCATCTTCTTCTTCCTTATTGTTGCTATTATCCATGGCTGATGATTCTTTCACTCTCGCGTCGATGAAGCAAGAAAAACACCAATTCCTCATACACCTCTCGATCTACCACATTTAATTGTTGAAATTTGATCGAGAAAAATGAAATTGAAGGAAGAAGAAAACAGAATTGGATCTGAGTTTAGGATTAGGGTTTGAGAAAAAGGTAAAGAATCGGATCAGATCTTAAAGAGGAAGGAGAGAGAGTGAAGAAGAAGAAGAGAGGGAAGCGTTATTGTGTGTGTGTGATGATGATGATGATGAAGATGAATGATACAATCCGGCGATTCAGAAACGAGAAAAATCGGCGAAAATGGAAAGGGAATGACCAAAATTATAAAACAAATCGGGAAATTAAAATTAAAAAAACTCAGCTAGTTTTCGGTTCGTGCTTCTTCTTCACCGTTGTTTTGAGGGGAAGGGACCGTTTTCAAAACGATGACGTTTTCGGGGAGTAGAGAGTAGTACTGTTCAAAGCAGATATTCTCAACATAATAATGGTTTTGGTTTTTTTTTTGGTAAGACAATGATGGTTTATGTTTTGGGGTCAAAGACTCTTAAGTGGTTTCCAGAACTGAGGTCACGAGTGAAATGGTGTCACGTGAGCACGAAGATTAGCCGAAGATGGTTCAGTGAAGTGGCTCGAGCCACACTGTCTACTGTTCCGACAAGCAGAAGAAACCTTTGCCTTGTTCTTAAAACTTGTAGCGAAGCCCATATTCAAATTGGGCTTAAGTTTGTTTATGACACCCAGTGTGTATCTCCTCTTTTGACTACCGATTTAAGAGTGCAGAGTTCCATATATACATGGTATTTAAAGGACTACTGAGCCATTACCACACTTTTTTTCTTTTTAGTTAATGAAGAAGTTCCGGACATAGGTTCGTATATCTCCTCAAATCCGAAATCAAACTATATTATATTCCCGTCCCAAAACTACTCGAATCAACGATCCCTAAGATTTTTACTAGTTGAAGTATTTACTCTTGATAAATAACACACATCGTAAAGAGTAACTGTTTGATTTTAAACATTGAAAAAGTCTTTCATATATATACAAAAATTGGACACCTACTATTCAAAACACTTACTACCTACACCTACCAGTTACCACATTACATATACGCCGGCTAAAAAACTTATAGGTTGTTAACATTTAACATCCATCTCAAGGATTCTCTAGATGTCGAACTGTGTCAAGAAATGATAAATACATCTACCAGCATTTACCATACGTTCCACAAGAATAAGGACACAAAGATCTTCTTTCCGTGGAATAAGTAGCAGAGCAGCTAACATCAGAATATTGTGGGGAACTCATTCCTGGCAAGTGATGGAGCACAAGCATCAAGACAAATTATTACTCGTGTGATTGTAGGAGATATCTTGGCTATGGTTTTCGAATCCGTAAATATTTAAAACGTATTTTTTTTTCATGTGGTCGTTGATTAGTGAATTAGAACAACAAAGTATGGAAAGTATACAATCATCTAACACTATATATTAATCAATATGTTGTAATAAAACCGTAAATATAGATTGTATGAAAATAGAATCGGATATGTGGAAGCGATTTTTCTCCTAAATATATAGGAAGTGAGTATGTTTTGAAAGTATGCATTATATATATATGTATAATTTTAAAACGTGTATATATATATATATATATATATAAATATAAACACTAAAAGTATGATGAAACACTATATGTCAAACGATAATAATAAATATTATTTGGAACAATACAAATCCAATACGCAAAATTTAATAAACTTAACTAAAAGATATAAAAAATGTGAAAGAATCATATACATTAAATTTAATATGATATTTTTAAGTTATGAAATACTTTTATTACATATCAAAATAATTTTTTTTTTGTTGCATTCTCAAAAATAGAGTAAATAATTACATTTATGTGGAGCTTTTTCGTATTATCGTATAAATTTCCATTCAATCAAGCCATAAACTTAAACAATAATAACAAAAAATAAATAAATTATTGATAATATAAATAAGAGGAATACATGCATCAATAAATACTATCTTCATATATCACGTCTCATCGATCACCAAACGTTCTTCCTTGAATCTTCCTTTGGGATTTTAAAACATTAACGTGTGATATTTTCTTTTTGGCTTTTGTGTTTATTAAGAAATATTTTCATCTCGTGTTTTCCTTTAAAGATAATTCCATTAAAGTGAAAAAATATGCATTCAATTTTGCTGGAAATATTATTGTGGAATCGAAAGTTGACTTTGTCGATAGCCAACTAATTGCCCCAAATTGTGAGCCTTCTATAGGTTATAATCCGAATCATAAATGTATAATATGTAAAGTTCCACTTGTACAGTCATATCCCGGTAAAATTTATCTAAACTAGAATCCATCTACCTATACAATGATGAGTTAAAGCTTGAACGAAAGTGATAGGTTTAACTCCTAAGAATAGGTGAAAAATAGATGTCTCTGTTACTTAAGTATTACTTATTTTTTTGTATTAGAATGTCGTTAAGTTACTTGTTTATGCTAAAAAGAATGTCGTTTGATAAATGATGTTTTAATTTATTTATAAAATGGTCTTGTTTACTGATGTTTTAACCATTAACATAAACTTAAGTATATTTAATTTAATGTGTACTAGATGATTAGTCCGCACCTTGTGCGGACTACCAATGTTTTATTAAAAATATATCATTTAAATAAAAATAATTCTATAATAATGTGAGAGGGAAATTTGAGAGGGAATTACGATGGATTCTGAAAGGATACTTTATTTCCGATAGTGACAAAAACGTTATTGGTATTAAGACCAAATCCAAATCACCAATTGAGACCTTGTAATGATCTTCGCTTGTGCATTGTATATCTAATCATTTGAGTTTCAAAAAAAAAAAAAAAATCTTATAGAAACACAATCATATTTGAAGATTTCATGACAAATTAGAAAATATAAATATATCAAATCGAACATAAATAATAATAAAATATACAACATGTGCATTAGAAGAATTACCAGTTCGTGTCTTTTTTATTTCTCCCCTTGTGCCCGTGTCGGGGCACAAGGGGAGACAAAGTAAAAAGTACACTCGCTGATCACCTGAAGAACACCCGCGATCGCCTAAATCACATTATATTTAACATTGTTGCTTTAAAAAGTACACCCACCGATCACCTGAAGAAGGACACCCGCGATCACCTAAGTCACCTGAAGAAGGACACCCGCAACAATGTGATTCAGAATGAGGAATCACATTGTTGCTTTTTTATATTTATCTAACGATGTAAAAGACCTATGGAATTCCTTGTCTTTTTCTATTATATTCAAAAACGAGACCAGTTTACCATGTAAAATATATATACAATTAAGAGTTTTATCATAACTAAAAATAAAAAATTATGAATTTATTTAACATATTTAATGTCCACTAGATTTTATCGCATATATATTAAAAGTTTAGAAATACCATCATAGTTTAAAAAAGATTTTTTTTTCACAATTTCAAAGTCACATTCTTTTTTTAATTCAATAAATGTAGTTATCCTACAAAAGAATAGTATATTGTAACTAGAACATGAATCGAGAAGAATAAGTTAAAACGTCAGTCCCGCCAAATAATATAAAGTTGGAGATTACATACCATATTCGTATTTGAATTTTTGCATGTTTTCAGTACTGATTCTCTTTAATCTGAAATTATATATTCAAACTATATAAGAAAATACATTATATATATATATATATATATATAAGTACTAAATATAGAAATATGGATATCGTAATGATAATGAATAATAGCTAACATGAAACAAAATTGAGTTAGTCATCATATAATCTAAAGTTATTACATTTAATATATCAAAAAGGAATAACCAAATTTCGATCCATTCTCACAAAAATAGTATCTCAAATAATCGATTTAGTGACTTGTAAAGTATTGTTCAAAACCACCAGCGATTAGTGACAAAAAATATTTTCAGGTTCCATGCCGGCAAATACCATTTTTATTTCATCATTGAGATGGATTAATGATCTCAGACATGGATATCAATCTCTGCAGGCAATGCAAAGACAAATGGATATTTAGAATGACTGCAAAATACGAAATGTATGCAGATCTTTTAGCCATTTACATCAAGCCAGACTTCAAACATCAAGTCCTCTGACCCAGTGCTCCACAATAATTCTGTATAACACAACAAATTTTCCAGTTCCTTAAATTTTTGAATCTTCAAAAAGAAACTTTGAAATTATCTGTGTAACAGTAAAAAAAAACTCTCTTTTTTTTTTTTTTTTTTTAACAGCTTTGGATTAACTCTGTTTATTTCTCTGTTCATATGAATAAGTTGATGCCAACATTTCTTTCCTTTACTCTTATACTCGAGCATGTTTATCAACAAACCGGAACACAATTGGCAAATTAACCGGAAATGTAATCTTCTTATTTGTGTTTCGAGATTGTGATGTGATTGAGTTTAGTTGATGAAAGAATTATGCAGTCTCTCACCATTACTCGATACCCAATTCCATTTTCTCCGCCAAGACTTGGTTTCTACTCGCTAAGATTAAGAGGAGCTTTTGGCCTCTCTGTTCCGACCATCGGTACAAACAGTCGTGTGATGACGTCTCGTGAGTCTGCTTCTTTTAAGTCCCTCACCGTTGGTCGGAATTCTACCGGAGATGTTGATGATGGATACTGTACACTCATTAACGTTGCAGGTAGCAAAATTGTTCTGTCTGAGCGAACTTAGCACATGTCTGGTTGTCTCGATGGATTCAAGTGTGTTATGTCTTACTGTCAGTCTAGTGTCTGAAAAAATTGGACTTTAGAAACTAAAGTGTACATGATTGAGTAAGTTTAAAGAAATTTATTGATGGTTTTTAGTGTTCCTCTGTATTTACAGCTTTGATTGAATTTTTTAATTTTGAGTGACTTGAAATGATTGTGAAACTAGGTAATGGAGGAGGAGGAAGAGAAGGAACAAATGTAGGAGATGATCTTGTGGTGTTGTTTTACTATTTACAACATGCTTGCAAAAGAATCGATTCTTGTTGCTTCTCTTTTCAACTCTTCACTTGGAAAGCTCTATGTTAATTCCTCTAGTGGATCAGACCGAGATGCGCCTAAGCCGCTCAATATTGTCTCCATCTGTGTTTATCTTCACTCCTGTTCTTTGTCATGATGTCGTACAAAGATTCAATCCTACAGTTTTTCTGATTTGCAGAATGAAACCATCTTGTCATTTTTACAAACTCTGGGAAAGTAGAAATAATGGCTTCTGAAGAAGACAATACTCACACTTGGATAAAAGATGATGGTCTTTACATTGTGGTTGTAGATCCTTTAGATGGATGGATCACAAAACATCGATGCTTCGATACCCATGGGAACTATATTTGAGATTTATAATTGCCTCGTCGAGCTTGATCATTTAGCAGTTGATGAGAAAGATGAGCTCAATTCTCTGCAGAGAGGAGACAGGCCTGTAGCTTCGGGCTATGTGCTTTACTCTTAAGCCACTATACTCTGTGTTACTCTTGGCTCTGGAACACATGCCTTCACGCTTGATCATTCAACTGGTGAATTCGTTCTAACCCATCAAAACATTAAGATTCCTACTCGAGGTAAAATCTTCTAATAGCACATATAAATCATTATTACAGTAATATCAAGAGTAAAGTCTAAACAAAACCGTTTTGGACCAGATTGATCCATTACAACATCCATAATCATTGTTTTCTTTGTATCATCAACAAGAAAATCTACTCGGTAAACGATGCGAGGTACTTTGATTGGCCAAAAGGTTTGAGGAAGTACATTAACACAGTGAGACAAGGCAAAGGTCATACTCCAAAGAAATACTCAGCGCATTACATTTGTTCTCTCGTAGCTGATCTTCACATGAATCTTTTATACGGCGGAGTGGCTATGAATCCAGAGACCATCTCCGTTTGGTATAAAGGAAACCTTTTGGCTTTTCTCGTGGAATAAGATGGTGGTAAAGTTTCCTCTGATGGGGAAAAGAGTATACTTTCTATACAACCCGTGAAGCTTCACCATAAATTGCCTTTGTTTCTTGAGAGCTTAGAGGATGTGGCTGAGCTAGAGAGCTATGGAATTGTGCACCAGACTGTGAATCCTGGATATGACGTTTAAATGGCCTCGCTATTACATTTCATGTTTTAGTTAAGCAGCTATAGATCTTGTTCATTGTAACATTTCGTATTAGTGAGGTCTAACTCAAAGCCTTTCTTCGTAATTAACTGATAATGTGTTCTCGTGAATTTTATCAAGTTTTCTTTGTCTCTAAACAAATTCGTAATGGAAAGTATGTAGAGAGTATGTAGGAAATATATATGATTACGGTTTAACTTTACATAATACGGTTCTCTGTTCCTTTTATTTTTTGAATTTCCGGTTCATAATAAATACTGTCCAAGATCAATCACCAGTACACATTCATTGCAAGAATTACTGAGCTCCATTGTAAAACTGAATACTAAGAACAAAGCGGAATATTTGAAAGTATAACATCTTGAGCAACACTCTTAACCCGAGTTGTGCCGCCAATTTTTCTTTGAGTTCATCCAGATCGAAAGGAGCATAGTGCTTTCTAAATGTTCTCTACAGGAATCATCGATCTCATGGGTACTTTAGTTCGAGAATTCTGAGCTAATAATATAGCAAATTTATGCATAATCCCCCAGATGACAATAAAATCTTGTTCATGCCATAAGGATGCAATTACATGATTCAATAGATAGTTTCTTACTTTTCATGTATCGGTATGGATACATATGATATATGAAGGAATTTGGGCTAAAGGAATGAAGATCATGAATCAGAAACGCTTCTACAACACAAGAATCCTTTTACGTAGCTTTTTGGTGTCCTTATATATCTTTTACCTTTTCTTTTCCTCAAAAACCGTCTATAATTGATAAAGGCACCAAGAGAAGTAAGGAAAGACAGTGAAATCACAACAACTCCTGCTTTCATAACATCCTCAGGACTCATATCTGGAAACAATGGTGACTTTACAAAGCTTCTCTAAACTGCACAAGAAATAAACACAATTTTGATGAGTGAAAAACCTCGTAAACCAAACTCTAATAATTACAACATCCACAATGTTTCATACCATCTCCAGGTACATGCTCAACAACATCATCAAAACACTTATGTGTAGAATACTTAAAGAAATCACCCTATAAAGAATGCTCTAGCTTCATGGCCATCCTAATTTCTCAAACTCTCGCATTAACCAAACAGTCTCTACACGAATCCTCATCGAGTGTTTGCCAACAGTGAGCCAAAGCCATATGATCTCCACCACCTCTACTCATAGAAACTGCACCAGATCCTCAGTGAATTAACATATGCAACCTCCCCGAATATAGTGAACCCCAAGCAAATTCCAACCGATATACTTTCTATGTTTTAAATGCAATGAAATGCAGTTTTGACAAAACAAACTGGAAAAAGGCATCTTGTATGTACTATGCATCAAACAATTTAACTTATCTAAAATTTTAACCAAGGGAACCATAATCATATGCAACAACGAAGCAGATTTTCTGATAATCAAAGCCACCTTCCTCATATGAATACCTATTTTCTTTATAACATAAGCATACATATTTTCCTCCGTCAAAGCCTTAGCACCATCTATACATGAGTGAACTCTACATATCACCATCGGATTGACAAAAAGACAAAGGGGGGGGGAGGTCAATTTGTAGGCAGAGAAGATCAATACAACTTATGGCTATGGGTATGCAGAGAAGATCAATACAACTTATGGCAAAAAGACAAAGAGGGGTCAATCGTTTAGCTTCTTGGTTTGCCTCCATTTTACAACTTAACGTATCTATCTGCAGCAAGATAACATCTAAAATCAAGATCAAACAAAAAAGACTCATTCGCTTAACACCGAGTTCTGTCACACACATTTCCGTTACTGCTCCTAATCACATTGTTACAATTGACCACAAAGCTACCTTCTGCCATTTTTCTGAATCCCTTTAACACAAACCTCTTTGAAAACTTCTTCATCGATTTTCTCAAGCTCTTTTCTCAAAACAGAAGCTTGTTTGTCAAAATTATGTCTACGGTTTCTACCTTCCATATCTTCTTTAACCTTTGAAGACTTTAACTCATTCAATTTTGCAATCTCATTCAATTTTGCAATCAAATAGCTAATCTCATCTTCCAAAACCTTACTCTCTTTCTTCCCTTATGAGATCCTCGCTTTCCCCTAGATCAAACCTCACCAACATAAACTAAAAAACACACGCCACAATCACACAACAAAACAAAGAAATTTGAAGATTAGACTTACAGAGAGAAGAGTATGGACCACATATCGGATCGCCTTCTCCCTACGTTTCTTCCTCCTTTCCATCTTCTTCAAAGCAATCTCTTTTTCAATCCGTAACAGATTACACTCTGGAACAAATGCTGCATCCATATCGAATAATGTACTTATGAAATTCTACATTAATAAATATGGATCGCTTTGCGAAAAATATCAAAAACACAACACAAAAAATGAATCGAGCATGGAATCAAAATATTCAGTCGACCAAACCTCGACAAATCCACTCTTATTCCTCCTCCACTGTAAATATATGATCCAATATAACTCATACTACATTTGAATTGAATTAAATCTATACACATTAATACAAACCATAAAGCAAAATCGTACCCTGCATATCGATAAATCTGGATCGTTTTGCGAAAAATATCAAAAACACAACACAAAAAATGAATCGAGCATGGAATCAAAATATCCAGTCGACCAAACCTCGACAAATCCACTCTTATTCCTCCTCCACTGTAAATATGATCCAATATAACTCTGACTACATTTGAACTGAATTAAATCTATACACATTAATACAAACCATAAAGCAAAATCGTACCCTGCATATCGATAGTTTCAATTCACCACAACCCAGAAAATTCTCAAACTAAAATCTATATAGTTTCGAGAATTTGAAAAGATGAATTTGCTTGAATTTATGAGAAGAACAACTTTAAATTTTGGAGTTTGAGATGTTAGGAAACAGATCTCTCGGAAATTGGGTCATGAGTAGGATTTGAAATCTCAGAAATATCGTGAAAGAAATCGCCTGTGAATTATTTAAAAAAATAATTTCATAAGTACATGTTGGAGTTTTAGACCAACTTTTTTTCTCTAAATAACATGTGGAAAAAAATCAGTAATCTTACTTCTCTATTAATATATTGTAGGATAGCTTGAGTAAAACATAACTTACACTAGAACATGTGGAATGTAAGATAAGACATGATGGTGGATATGTGAAACAGCTGCATTTCGGTGTGTTTAACCACGACTGAAGCTGAGAATGTAATTGAATGTTTGTGTGGGACAGTTGAGTTTACTAAAATTATTAAGAGATCTCATAAATACAACATTATTGAGAGAGTGGAAGAAATTATCAAAGAAAATGTTTGGTGGGATAATGTGAAATTAAAGACCCAATTAAAAAAGATTTATTAAGTACACACACTAACTGTTTCGAAGTAGACAGACAGGTGGGTGAAAATTTAATGCTCTCTCCTTTGTTTTAAAAGCTCTCTCCACTGACTCACAAGAACTTCAATGTCATCAAAACATTAAAACTTTTCTTCTTCCTAAGTACTAAAAAAAAAATAGTGAAAAGATGTCATGGTGGAAGGGTTTCTTGATCTTCTTGATGTTGATCATGTGTGTGTCGTCTGAGGAGAGCATGCAGTATGATTACTTGAAAGTTCCGGTTAGTGAGTTTGTGAGCTCCATAAACGTAGTAGTGGAACTTATAGGACAAGTGACTTCACTCTTGGGTACCATTGCGGATTTTAGTGGAGATCGTCGGTTGCAAAACGCGGTTGCGGATTGCCAGGATCTGATGGAGTATTCATCGGAGGAGCTAAGCTGGTCTGCTTCTGCTTCTCAGAATCCGAATGGTACGTTGCTTTTAAACTCTATATTTCTAGCTATATCATCCACACATTTGGATTGTTAGAAGATTATGAATGTAGAAGATTTTCTTAACTCCAATTTTTTGCATGCATACTTTGATCACATAATCAAATTTTGTTAGGTAATGATTTATTTTTTAGAGATAAAACAGAGTTGTTTTAAGAATTAATCATTTATCATCCACACACTTGCATTAATCTTTTTTGTTTGTCAACTTAGTGCAATGAAGTTTACAACTCTTTGTCACATAGTACACTTCTATATAATTTTCTTTTGCAAAATTACACTTTTATATAATTGAAAACAATAGAACATAACAAAAGGATAGACCAATGATGTCTCGAAAAAGTATTGAGAACTTCTTCTGAATAGCTCTAGAATAAATTAATTTAGAGTTGATATGTAACTCTCGGACCACACTTGAATTAATCATATATGTATTTGTATGGTTAGAAAAGTAGAAGATTTCTTAACACCAAATTTTGCATGCAAGCTTTAATCAGACGATCAAATTTGTTTTTCTACTAGAAAGTAATTAGAAATAAAGAAAGAGTTGTGTAAGAATGAATTTTTCAAAAATAATAAACAAATTGGAGTAATCGACAAAATTAACTCACAAAAAACAAATCGGAAATGAATTGTCGCCGGTTTAGGAAAAAGTTTGCTTTGCCATTTTCATGGACTAGAAGAGAAATATTTCTAAATTTCGGTAATATATAGAGTCTAAATTATTGGAGAACCATGGTTTTCATCAAACTGACTACTGATCGTTTGGTGGTATATGAACGTGCCTAGACATCTCATTGACCGATCTAGATGTTTGCTTAAGATGTCACTTTGATTTTGATTTATATAGAGAAAATAAGAAAGAAAGTTCTAATACTACTTGGCATAATGTGTTAGACTGTAAGCAATTATCAAATAAACACCTAGCAATCTTTTCAATATTAGCATAAATACAAGAAGGGAATATTTAGTCTTTTAGATTATAAATGTACATATGTAAAAAGGAGTTGTTAGAAATGAAAACAGCAATCACTAAATCAATTTTTTTTTTCTCTTTTACTTTTAAAAAGTTTTTTCCAAATTAAAATAGAGTTGTGTAAGAATGAAATTTCAAAAGAGAATAAACAAATTGAAGTAATCGACAAATTAACACGCTAGAAAACAAATCGGTTCAAAGAAACGATTTTTTTCTGGTTTAGTAAAAAGTTGGCTTTTTCATTTTGATGGACTAGAAGAGAAATACTTCTAAAATCGGTTGTTTTGAATTTTTGAACCCCGTGATTTTCATTGAATTGGTAAAATGACAAATTGTTTGGTGTTAATGAACATCTAAACAGCTCATTCATCAGTCTAGATGTTTGCTTAATATGTGTAGTTCAATTTTGATTTGAATAGAGAATAATATAGAAAGTTCTAATACTATTTGGCATGTTAGACTTAGACATAACACAAATATCAACACCTAACCATCTTTTCAACAATAGCATAAATACAAGAAGGGAACTAATGTGACTTATAAGATCGTAATGGAATATTAGTCTTTTATATAGATGAACACAAAACCGCATTAAATATATATATATATATATATATATATATATATGTTGATGTAAAGAAAACACAAAAACTTTATATTCTTGTAAAAGATTCACCTGTACAACTCGATTGATTTAGATTTGTTTCTACTTAAGATACTCCATGACTAGAATAAATGTTGATTTGATACCATTTAATAGTCTATTCATGTTATTGAATTGTAGTATTGTAAAACATATACGTGACTGAGAAAAAGGCTTTCAATTAGAATGGGCTGAATTATAT
>OVAP01001602.1:0-22941 GCA_900406295.1 Aurinia saxatilis | reverse complement strand
GATTGAGTTTGGGGAGTTTGTCGCTGATCGTGGATCTGACTTTGAAGAAGGTACTAGGTCATCCCTGCACAAACTGGTCGGGTACTGAAGCCGTATCCCTGATGAGCCCTAGGCAGGGCGAAACCAGTCGATTGTGATCCGATGGAGAAGAGGCTGACTCGGTATGCAGAGGTGTGTATCGAGTGCCGCACGGACCTCATGGAGTGAGCCGTGACAAAAGGCGGTAGTAACTTTGCAAGATGACAAAGAAAGTAGGAAAAAGGGTAAAACAAGAGAATATATATAATCTTTTTATTTATGTAAAAAACGAACAGCACCAACCAAAAGTAAATAAATGTTGTCAAGAACAACGAACTATAAGAGCCCCAAATCATCAACCTCCTCCTTTCTCGAGAAAGATATAGAGATTTTTGGTTTCTGGTTTTCAGTTTTCTTTCCATTTATGGATTCATTTGCTTCTTCTTGCACGTTCTTCTTTTCCTAATTGGGTAAGCTCCAAGGTAGCTTCTTCTCAAATTATTAATTATTATTTTCTCTCATTATTTTTTTCTTCTGTAAGCCAAATGTTTGTTTTCCCGAGAAATATTATCCACACTCCACAGATCTTTAAATCTCTCTAAAAACTCTTGAGTCTCTCTGATACTAAAATTAAAAAATCCACTCTTGCCTTTAGCTCCACCAAATCTGGAACACCAATAGATTGTTTTTTCCTCTGCTGCAAAAATTGTCTCTTTTATATTTCTTTGAGCCATTTACTCAGATCTTGCCTAGATATTACTCTTGGATTCTCTTTGGAGGATTTTGTCAAAAGGGTTGAAACTTTTTCAGATTCCTTGAAGTGGGTCTAATAAGTCTCAAAGCAATGCTCCATGTACATCCCAAACAAAATAAAAATGAAGTATCATTTTTATGACACTGATTTTGATTCTCTTATCTCTTCCTAAAAACCCAATTTTTTTAATTTCGGGATCTTATTGATTCTCCAAACTCGTAAATCCTTTGACTCTGTCGGTATAACAGAGCAAAAAAAACAAAAACAGAGCTTTATTGTAGTTATTAAGGACATGGAGATTCTGAGACCGACGACATCGCACGGTGGGAACTGGCTCATGGAGGAGACAAAGGGCAACGGGGTAACACCTTCCGGTGAAGGTGCTGTTTGGACGGCGGCGGAGAATAAGGCATTCGAGAATGCTTTGGCGGTATACGACGACAACACGCCTGATCGGTGGCAGAAAATAGCGGCGGTGATCCCCGGGAAGACCGTGAGTGACGTCATCAAACAGTATAACGACCTGGAAGCTGACGTCAGCAGCATTGAGGCCGGTTTAATTCCGGTTCCCGGTTACATCACCTCTCCTTTTACTCTCGATTGGAACGGAGGCGTATGCAACGGGTTCAAACCGGGTCATCCGGTTGGTAATAAACGGTCTTCGGTGGCGGGTAGATCGGCGGAGTTGGAACGGAAGAAAGGTGTGCCTTGGACGGAGGAAGAACACAAGTAAGTCTCTCTGTTCTTCTTGTTTCCGGTTTATTGAAAGTTGAAATTAAACCGGAAGGTGAATTAGTAACTTGTAAAAACTTTAATTAATTAGGAATCAGTTGAGTTGGTGAAGTTTCATAAATTTTGGTCACTAATCATATGCTTAGTCGAACATGAATTTATTTGGGGGAAAGATCCAATTCTTACTTTAATTTTAGTTATTAAAGTGACAATTTGATATTGATGTGTAATATAAGTAGATGACTTTATGAAAATATATCTTTGGTTCGATATTTGTCACAATCACAAGACTACTTTCTAATGTGCTTGAAGAGATACAATGTATAAATAATGTACTTTGGTTTAGCATATATAAATCGTGATTATGCAAAGTTGTTTAGTAGTAAAATCTTGCCTAATGCCGTAACTCATTATCACCCATTATGAAACCTACGTTTAACTATTGAGTCTATTTCTTTGGATAAAGATTCATTGGTCAGATTTTGATTTAACTGTTTTCACAATTCAGGCTATTTCTAATGGGTTTGAAGAAATACGGCAAAGGAGATTGGAGAAATATATCGCGGAATTTTGTCATAACTCGAACGCCAACTCAAGTCGCTAGCCACGCCCAAAAATACTTTATTCGACAACTTTCTGGTGGTAAGGACAAGAGACGAGCAAGCATTCACGACATAACCACTGTGAATCTCGAAGACGAAGCTTCTTTGGAGACTAATAAAAGCTCTATCGTAGTACATGAACAACGTTCGAGGCTAGCCACGTTGCCTTGGAATCAAATGGATAATAACAACGGAGCGTCTGGAGAGGCTTTCAACATAACAATTGGAAACACAATTAATGGCGTTCACTCGTATGGCCAGGTTTTGCTTGGAACGTTTAACAATTCAGATTCTTGTTACGACGCACAAAACACCATGTTTCAGCTATAGCAATCGGGTATGGATCTCTAATTTAAATGTGTAAGTGAAATTCTTAATTTTTCATATGGATGAAACAATTGTATCGAAAAATTGTACAATAAACAATTTGTCCATTGTTTCAATTCCACATTAAAATAGTTAATAAAAGTATTGTAACGTTCCCTAATCTTCTTTTTTGTCACAAAGTTGATTTTATTCAATAGAAAAGGTAACTTAAACCTTACAAGGTAAACAAAGTCACCAAACCAGTAGGTAGGCAACAAACGAAACCAAGGAAACAATCGCACTATCTACATTTAATATTCTTGCAAAGAACCGGTCCTATGCTAGAGATGTAAGATATAAAGATATTTCAATGTAAAACTTGAAGCTGAGTTTGATGCCTCGAATGGCAATTGTTGCGAAGATATAGAGAGACCAACTTTGTATCGAAAACGAATTGAACTGGTTGAGCATAGGTGTCAAAGAACCTATTAATTGAAACACATCAATAACGTTGTAGCAAGCCTTCCATATGACCGCTGTACTTTATGTAGCTTTTCCTTAGTCTTCTCGAGAGTTCCAGAGATTCGCCATAATACATGAGTAGGACTAGGTCTGCGCATGGAGGCAGGCAGTATGAACCCAGAGACCGGCAAGACCCTAATACAAAACTTGGCACTATAGGCAATAAAATAACAGCACTACACTATAAATAGGAGAACAAAATGAGGCAAGCTCAAAACAAAGCTGAGAATGCACTATGTTCAACCCTAAACTAGACTTGTAGGCACTCGACGGCTGTTGATCACGGACTAAGGAATGAGACAACAAACACACTTAAAACCGAATCAAGAAGACGATGTCAGAGAGGAGCACCCTTCGGATAAGAGAAAGGACCGCCGAACATAAACACTTGAAACCAGATTATGCTTGCAGTCGAGATATCTTGCGGACGAGAAAACAGGTGATTCCTCTTTCAAAATCATAACTTCCCCCTTTATGCGTATTTCTTTTTTCTTTTATTTTTTAATATTGAAAATAAACCGTCCCAAACCAGACAAAGAACCGAAATACAAATTAGATTAGGATAAACAGAACCGGTTAGCCAAAACCAAACCAATAGCAATTTAGGTTAAACAAAGGATCTGTCCTCTGAACTCAGCCACCACCACCTTCTTGCCGCCGATCTCCAGCTGATATTTGCAGGAACCGTATAAGCCATCTATTCTGTTGAAATTGAACTTGCACTGAGAAGAGAGGAAACGCAGGTGGCTTGGCCAAACCCGACCTTTCCATCACGATTCCCCAAAGCATGGCTAGATCAGAATCGAGCCCCTCTTTCTTGACAAAATCTGAAACAAACGTTCCCTAATCTTTAAGCAAATTTGTTAAATGTTTTTTTGCCCCCGCATGAGCTACAGATTAATGACTTCAAAAATGTTGCAAGTTGCAAAAGAAACAAATGGTGTCAGAGAAGAAGTATAGCTAGATGTGGTTAATGTAAAATAATAAGTGTGATTAAAACTGTGATGTATGATATATTGCGATTTTTACAACTTTTAACATTTTTCGAGTCTTTTGATTTTTTTTGAGTATTAACAGGTGCTTAATGCATTGGAGTATGAATTGAAGCTTTGGAATGAAGATTTGAGGCAAAAGGAGGCCAACAAGTGAAATGACAATGCAGAACCAGTCTTAAGGGTCTTACAGATTGTGTCATACGAAGGCCTTTCCGTAGGAATTTAAATCTCAAATTTTGACACGAGATAGGAAATTGAGTTAGCTTCATTTTGGCGGTGGTTTCAAGTCATTTTGATTAGCGGTTAAGAAGATATAACTGTTTTACTGAATATATGTATTTCCATCCGAATGCCACACTTGGAAAGTTGTCAATCACGTGATTTGCTCCAATCACTCTTCAATTCTCTCATCATGGACAAAAATTATATCCATAAATCAGTGCTGAGGTTCCCTTTCAGTCAAAATAAGCTTTCTCTTTAGTTTTATTCCATTGTTCATTCCACATTTCTCTTCCCTTTTTGCTATTGTTTTTCATTCTCTTTGTTCTTCATTTTTATTCTTCACTTTGTTATTCTTTTGCTTTATTATTTTGAGATTTGGATTCAAGTTTTTTCATCACATTTGTGGAGAAGTTTTCTTATCCCTTATCTATTTTATTTCATTCCAATACAAGTTTTATTTCAGTTATTCTTATGTTTATGATTATGCTTTTGTGTTTTTCAATTATGTTTGAGTAGTTTTAGTTAGATTTAGGGATCTCTATGGTTTTGTGATTTCAAATGGCTAGACACAAATATGTTATTATATTGATTCCTTCATCTATTGTTAGTCATAATGCTTAGACTAGATTGATCACCTAGTTTATGATAATAAGTTTAATCTAATCACCAAAAGTGTTTTAGGTTGCTAGATCTACACTAGATGAGCAATTTGTCCTTAGCCAACGAAAGCTGATGCTAAGGCAAATTGTAGACTTATCAAACCCATTCTTAGTGCTTCCTAGCAAATTCTAGATTCATGCGAGAGTTTAGATATCTAGATTGCTTAGGAAAGTGATTGATGCCACGAAAGTGGATCAATTCTATGTTTATATTTGAGTCAAGGATTGTTCTTAATTAAAACGAAGTAGATGTCTAATATTTGTTCACAATTCCTAAGATTTTTCCTAGGTCTAACGCCTTTTTATCTTAGCTATACTACATTGATACGTAGTCAAGGAATTAAAATTGACAAGGTTTTTACCTTTGTCAATTTTGGCGCCGTTGCCGAGTCTCATAGCTTTACCTATAGTTGAAAATTTTGAATTTATTCTAAGACGGTTACTAATTTTTTTATATTTTTTTTTATCTAGATTATGGCCATGGATTACAATGATTAGCCACAAGAAGAAGGAGACACACGTCAAGCACACAATCAAGATGATCTATATGTGGAGAAATCATATGCACCGTGGGTCCTTACACCGGAAGAAAAGATAGCGCTTCAATTATTTGCCCTTAAAGATTCACTTACTTGCGTAGACATCGATATGTGCATTAAAGAGAAATCTTATAAATTAGCAAGCTCATTGCTCATTCATGCATCATGTGCTTTGATAAGTGAGTCTGAAAGATTAGAAACTATAAGAGTTGAAAGGCTTTCTAGAAATTACCATGAAGTATGTTTCGATATTGATTATCTACATACTTTGCATGCTCATGAACTTTCACTAACTCATGAATCTAGTTATCTTCTTAAAAACTCTTACCTAGGGGATGAAATTGATATCGATAGGATCTTAAATGAGATAGATAACGCTATTGTCGAGATGAATTCTAGTGAGGAAAATATTGTGCACTATGTGATTGATGGTGATGAAGTTGACTATTTTTTCATAGATTCATTTGAGCGTTAAGTTGACTTTATCTTTCCATCAAACGCATTTGATCCTCATGTGCATATAACCAAGAAGCAATTTATATTATATGCTACGCTTGTAGGAAATGTCCTTGGTTACAATTTTTCCTCATTACAAAGGAAAATAGTGTCTCTTTTTGTACTCTTTGTTCCTTGTTTTATCAGGAGGAGGACCAAAGGGAGGTTGGTTCAACCATTCCATTCTCATGATTAACATCCTTTAGCCATAAGTTAAGCTAACGACTTAAAACAAGCGCTGAGTGGGAGACAACCCACTAGATAAAATTTTATTTTATTTCTTCTTATTTTATTTCAGTTTTATGTCGTATTCTTTTTCATACTTATTTTCACATCGGAGACGATGTGAAGTAATTTTGGGGGAGGGTACAAGTCTGTACCGATGATATTTCTTTTTTTATTTTATTTTTCTAGAGTCGTTTGAGTCCTTTTCGATTTTTTAGGTCTAAAAAAGAATGTTTTGCATGAAAATAAATTAGGGGACAGTGATGATATTGCCTATATTGATGCCAGTATTTGTTTTTCTCGGATAGATTGTTTATTAGTGTCATTCATTGGCTTGCGAGATTTGTGAAAAACTTGACTTAGCGCCCTGCCAATAAGTGTTCTTGTTAGTGTGAAATCTCGTTTGATTTGATACCATCCCTATATTATTGGACTTAATTTGACTTAATTTTCCCATCTATGGCTATTTGATCACGTGCATGAATTTTTACTTTCCACCTTTTACCACTCTTCTTCAATTTCTAGAAAACCCCCACATGTTAAAATCTCAAACCATCTTTTCAAACCAATGCATATTTTCTTGAGTGAGCTCTTTTCTGATAATGCTTCATTTGTAAAAGCTCGTAAGCATTAGAGCAACATGTCTTTTTCTTCCATTAGTATTAGTCACATTGGCTAATCTAGAAGGGTTGGGAACTTGTGAGCTCTTATTCGAGTTATTTCAGTTTACTCATTTTTGGGAGTTGGGCAGAATATAATGGAATAAGTTTGGGGGAATTGAGAAATTTGGATTGCGGCTGGAATTGTAGGATTGGTATGAGATTAAAGTCTTTCTAGAAGAACTCATGGCTAGAACCACTCTTATAGCATTTAAGTTATTTTTTATAAAGTTAAAAAAAAGGAAAAAAAAGAATATAAAAAACGAAAAATTCAGTTGAATAGGCTTAAGAGTGGTTAAAATTTTGTATTATGAGAGTTCTATCGATGTGTATGAGATGATGGTGAATTGATTTAAGTGAGAGTTTTGATTTTCAAAAATTGGGATGGGTAGAATGGAAGAAATTGCATGTATGCATCAATTGCTCTTTTCTTCCTTGCTTTTGCATAATGATAGCATTCCTGTTTTTGAGAGTTAGTCGCCATAAAAATTTGACACACTTAACCATTTCTCTTTTCATCTTGAGCCTTTTTCCATACCAAACCAAATGTTGTGATCATTTGTCCATTTTTGAGACTGCGCCTGATTGTTAATTGAATGGTAAAAGGATGGTGGATAGGAATCAAGCGGGATCATTGGCATTGAGCTTAAAGATAAAATTGGAGTAGTGATGGGTGTTCTAAGCATGAATGAGTAGGAATTTCGTATATCAAAGATTATCGTTAATTTGAATCCGTCTTTGGAACTTAGTATGCATTCTTTCTAGCTATGAGTCCCCACCTTCAAACCTTTCTCCCTTCTTTAGCTTTTACTATTTGCTTGCGGACAAGCAAATGTTAAGTTTGGGAGAATTGATATATTGTAATTTTTACAACTTTTAACACTTGATTTTCCTTTGTTTTTCGAGTCTTTTGTTTTTTTAGAGTCTTAACAGGTGCTTAATGCATTGGAGTATGAATTGAAACTTTGGAATGAAGATTTGAGGCAAAAGGAGGCAAACAAGTGAAATGACAATGCAGAACCAGTCTTAAGTGCTTTACAGATCGTGTCAAACGAAGGTCTTTCCGTAGGAATTTAAATCTCAAATTTTGACACGAGATAAGAAATTGAGTTAGCTTCATTTTGGCGGTGGTTTCAAGTCATTCTGATTAGCGGTTAAGAAGATATAACTATTTTACTGAAGATAAGTATTTCCATCCGAAAGCCAAACTTGAAAAGTTGTCAATCACGTGATTTGCTCCAATTACTCCTCAATTCTCTCATCATGGACGAAAATTAGATCCATAAATCAGTGCTGAGGTTCCCTTTCAGCCAAAATAAGCTTTCTCTTTAGTTTCATTCCATTGTTCATTCCACATTTCTCTTCCCTTTTTGCTATTGTTTTTCATTCTTATTGTTCTTCATTTTGTTCTTGAGATTTTGTGAGTTTCTCTTGGAGATTTCCTTGGAGGCTGTCATTTTCTTCTCATTCCTTGCATTTACAATTATTGATAAGTTTTCTTGAACCTTGTTCTTTCATTATTTTTATTATTAATAAAATATTATTCAGTATTTCATTCCTTTCAATTATGTTCATCATTTTTTATTGTTTTCTTGTTGGTTTAGTCATGTGTGAGTAGTTAGGTTGTTAGACCTAGAAAAATCTATGGATTTTTAATTTAGTAACTGGATGTAAATAGGTAGATGTGTAGAGAATTCCCTCCTAATAAAGTCTTAAAGCCTAAACTAGAATTGATCACCTAGTTTTTGTTCATAGGACTCCCTATTAAACGAAAGTGTAGTAGGAATCCTGAAGACTTATTAGGAGAGCAGATTGTCCTTAGCCAACGAAAGTTGATGCTAAGGCAAGTTATGAATAAATCAAATCTGCTCTAGTAAAGCTCTCTAGCTAGTTTAAATGCAAATGAAAGTTTAGGCATTTAAGTAGCTAAGAGAAGTGATTGGTACCACGAAAGTGGACCAATTTAGAATTATATTTGAGTTGGAATTGAGTAGAATTAGAACTTGAATAAACATCCAGTTTAGTTTTAGACAATCCATTGATCTTCCCTAGGTCTAGCATTTTTATTATTATTGAGTTTAAAGACCATAGAAAAATTATAAACAAATACCAAAACCTTGAATTATTCGATTTAGCTTAATTAATAAATTTGATTGATTACAGTGTAATTGTTGGGATTTGTGGATTCGATCATTCACTACTGTATTGATAAAGTGTTAGTTGTCAATGTCTTAATTCATAAAATAGACAACTTATAAATGTAATGAGAGCCGGTTCTGAATGTTTAAATGCCGCAAGTTAAAGAAAAAATGGTTTATTTGTATATGAAAAAAAAATTTGAGAAGAAAAAAAGAGAAAAACAAAGAAAAAATTTGAAAAGAAACAAAGAAATATTTGAAAAAAAAAAAAAAATGGGTCGAATTTGGCTGCTTAGTCTCACGTCACCACTAGCTAGTTTTTACTACACGTTCGAGCTGTATATAATATAGTCGAGGGTTCAAATAATAGTAGATGTTCAAAAACACAAGAGTCATGCACAATTTAGAGTGTTATATATATGCAAGTTGTAGCGAAAAGGTTCATAAAGGCAATAAACTTAGCTATCTCTAATAACCAAATTTTGTCGTGTAATGAACTAATGGTTGAAAAACGTATAGATCACTTTATGGCATTATTCATTGTTTGTCTCAATCAACCAAACTATGCTTTCAATAACGACTTGTAAATTCTAACAACAGACAATGTTTGAAAACAATGCAATTAATTATTACATTATGGTCTATAAGACCTTGTATTTTTATTTGCTTTTCTTCTCGTTTTTTTTTTTAATTGTGAATAATTTCTAAAGAAAAAGATAAAATTAATAACATGATTCTTTTTTCTTTAACCTCATTCATATATAAAATATAAAATTCTCGTTACAATCAAGAGAAAATTTGGAGGTCGATGCCAAGTAGTTGATACACAGAGTTTTATCCTATGCAATTCTAACTGCAAATACACAGCAACTAATCATTTATAATACTTAAGAATCGAATCCACAAAGACCGAAATAAATATACAAACTAATTTAATAAATTATAAATAAATACAAGACAATTGGTTTTAATGTATTCTACTCTAGGCAGACACTAGGTGATTTTTTAGAATTTTTTTTTTTTTTTTATCAATTTAAACAAATGTCGATCGACACCCTACGTTCAAAAACTATGTAACCTTTAACTCTCGAACATAAACAATCTATCTAGCAAATCCAACTCTCGCTTAGACTCACTAACTTAATTTGAACCCTAGAACAGCCAACTCTCGCTGAGAAATCCTATGATTCAAATTAGCATTATCAAACCTATTCAATTTGTTCACTAGCAAATCTACACAAAATCTCTTTGAGAGAAGATAATTAGCTCTCTTAAATCTGTTTCATCAATTTATTAGCACTCTCATGCATAATAAATTCCCTATAATCTAAACTCTAGATGGCCAACCTAAAACATAACATTAAGAACAACCTAAGAGAAGAGTTAAATTCTATGGTTCACCAAACGGGTTATCTCCTCCTTTCAAGTGGTTCATCTCCATTCAAGTGGTTCACCTCCTTTCACGTGGTTCATCAAACGGGTCATCTCCAGCAATTGTAGCCTTGAACAAGGCGTCTATGCAGTAGCTAGGGGAGCCACAACGATCCTTACCAATCAAATGCCAACCAAGCTTGATTATCCAGGGAGTTTTGTACTTGATTTATCAATTTTGGACTATCGTCTTGAAAACTCTCTATGTGATATTGGCTCTGGTGTAAACTTGATGCCTCTTTCAGTTGCTAAACGGATGGGGATGCTAGACTTCAAGGAGACAAAGGTTTCATTAGTCCTTGATGATCGCTCAATTCACTATCCCAAAGGAATCCTTGAAGATGTACCAGTCCGAGTGGGAAAGTTCTACATCCCCACCGATTTCATAGTCCTAAAGTATGATCAAGAGCCGAAGTAGCCTCTAATTCTTGGACGGCCGTTCTTAACCACTGCTAGAGCCTTGATTGATTGCAAGAATAGTGTCATCGACCTTAACATTGGAGAATTCAAGATGTGCTTCTACATGGATAAACTCATTAAGCGTCCGAAGGTCGATGACCAAACATTCTATGTGGAGACTTTCTCTGATGTGGCGGAGGAAACTGTATGGGGAATGGAGCTTGAAAATGAGCTTGAAGATGCCCTAAGATGTTCCACAAACTACCATGTGGATGATGTAACTCTTGGGTTCTCAAGAAGGCTCGAATTCAGCGACCAAATGTGCAAATATGGTGTCCAAAGAAGTGCTGTCCCAAACACCGACAAAAATTGCAACTTCAAATGAGTGGAATGAGTCTAAAGCACCAAAGGTGAACCTCAAACCTCTGCCCAAGGGCCTAAGGTACGCATATCTCGGTCCTAATAATTCTTTTCCATGTATTATTAGTTCCACCTTGAAGAATGCGGAGTCCACACTCCTCCTTAACAAGCTGCGTAAATTTCGCAAAGCTCTTGGGTACTCTCTTGATGATATTGCGGGGATATCTCCAGATTTTTATGCACTCATATGATCCATCTTGAGAATAAGAGCAAGTCATCAGTTGAGCATCAAAGGAGGCTGAACCCCAATCTGAAAGAAGTAGTAAAAAAGGAGATCATGAAATTGCTTGAAGCTGGAATCATCTATGCAATTTCATATAGTCCTTGGGTCAGTCCGGTTCATGTTGTGCCTAAAAAGGGAGGAATCACAATTGTGAATAATGATAAGGACGAGTTTATACCTTCAAGAACCATCACCGGACATTGAATGTGCATTGACTACAGAAAGCTCAATGCCGCAACAAGAAAGGATCACTTCCCATTGCCCTTCATCGATCAAATGCTAGAGAGATTGGCGAACCAGCCTTACTATTGCTTTCTCGATGGCTACAACGGGTTCTTCCAAATTCCAATCCATCCCGATGACCAAGTGAAGACCACTTTTACATGTCCTTATGGCACTTTTGCATATCGTAGAATGCCATTTGGATTATGTAATGTTGTTGCGACTTTTCAAAGGTGTATGATGACAATCTTCACGGATATGATTGAGGACATCATGGAGGTCTTCATGGACGACTTCTCCGTCTATGGTTCTTCATTTGATGACTGACTGGCCAATCTTTGCAAGGTTCTCCAGCGATGTGAAGAGAAGAACTTGGTGCTGAATTGGGAAAAATGTCACTTCATGGTGAATGATGGAATATTTCTCGGTCACAAGGTTTCCAAAGATGGTATAGGGGTGGACAAAGCAAAGATTAAAGTCATGACAAGCATCAAGCCTCCTACGAACGTGAAAGAAGTTCGGAGCTTCCTTGGACATGCCGGCTTCTACTGAAGATTCATCAAGGACTTCTCCAAAATAACCCGCCCACTCACCACCCTTCTCTGTAAGGATGTCAAATTTGATTTTGGTGGTGATTGTTTATCTTCTTTTGAACAGATCAAGCAGGCATTGGTGAGTGCTCCCATTGTTCAATCACCGGATTGGAACTTGCCTTTTGAAGTCATGTGTGACGCGAGTGATTACGCTGTTGGAGCTGTGCTCGGCCAAAAGAAGGACAATAAAATCCATGCCATATACTATGCTAGCCGTACGTTGGATCATGCTAAAAAAAACTACACCGTAACTGAGAAAATGCTCTTCGCCGTGGTATTTGCTTTTGAGAAATTCAGACAATATCTGGTGGGGTCGAGTATGATTGTCCATACTGATCACTCCGCGCTCAAGTACCTCATGAACAAGAAAGATTCAAAGCCACGCCTGCTTCGATGGGTCCTTTTACTTCAAGAATTTGACATTCTTGTGAAGGACAAAAAGGGGATCGATTGCTGACCACCTATCCAGGCTTAGGATCAATGAAGAGGTGCTCGTACACGACAGCTTATTAGAGGAGCACGTGAACATGATTTCAGTCGTCTTTCAACAAGACTTGGTCCGGATCGGAGCAATGTCGATCGACACTACCTTAAGTATCGATCGACACCATGTGGCAACAGAGTCGGAAACAGAGGATTTTCCAAGGGTGTCGACCGCCACCTCTATAGGTGTCGATCGACACCCCGATGAGGCATACCCACAATTCACTCCTTTCCTCGATATACACGCTGTAAGTGCCTCATCGGCTCCTTGGTTTTCTGAGATTGCTAACTATCTTGCCGCGGAGAAACCTCCAACAAATTTTGCAGGTTATAACAGGAAGAAATTTCTTCGTGACATACGACACTACTCTTGGGACGAGCCTTACTTGTACCGGCATTGCAAAGATGACATTGTTCGCCGTCGCTTACCTGATGTTAAGATCGAGAATGTGCTTTTCTATTGCCATGGTTCAGCTTATGGTGGTTTACCACTTTCAAGACGGTCTCTAAGGTTCTTCAAGCCAAATTTTGGTGGTCTACGATGTTTCGGGATGCTCACGCATTCGTGTCTAAGTGTGATGCTTGTCAAAGGAAAGGAAAAATCAGCAAGAAACATGAGATGCCACAAAATTTCATCCTTAAAGTGGAAGTGTTTGATTGTTGGGGTATCGACTTTATGGGTCAATTTCCATCATCTTACAAGAACAAGTACATCTTAGTTGCGGTGGATTATGTGTCAAAGTGGGTGGAGGCTATCGTTAGTCCTACGAATGACTCCTCAGTGGTACTCAAGATGTTCAAGACTATCATCTTCCCAATATTTGGAGTGCCGAGAGTAGTCATTAGTGATGGTGGTTCGCATTTCATCAGCAAGGTCTTTGCCAAGCTTCTCAAGCAATATGGTGTTCAACATCGCGTTGCTGCTCCTTATCATCCTCAGACTAGTGGACAAGTTGAGGTTTTGAATCGTCAAATCAAGGAGATTTTGGAGAAAACAGTTGGGAAGACGAGGATGGATTGGTCTCTTCGGTTGAATGATGCACTATGGGCTTATAGGACAACCTTCAAGACACCTCTTGGGACTACACTGTTTCTTTTGCTTTATGGGAAAGCATAGCATCTTCCGGTGGAGCTCGAACACAAGGCTGAATGGGCAATCAAGCACTTCAACTTCAACATCAAACCAGCCGTGGAAAGGAGATTGATACAGCTGAATGAGTTTGACGAAATCAGACATCTCGACTATGAGAACTCGAAGATCTACAAGGAATGCACCAAAGCTAGACATGATCGCAAGATTCTCCTCCGTATCTTTGAACCAAATGACCAGATCCTTCTCTACAATTCTCGTTTGAATTTGTTCCCTGGGAAGTTGCGTTCTTGCTGGTCCGGTCCCTTCAAAGTCACAGCCGTTAGACCACATGGTGCTGTGGTGCTTGAAAATGCTAAAGGCGAGGAGTTTGTGGTGAACGGTCAACGCATCAAGCACTACTTTTCTCAACACAAAGTCCTAGCGGAGGTTCCAATCCGTTAGACGCTCCTCCATCCGTCTAACCTCATGGAAAAAGTCAGGCTAATGACTCTAAATTAAGCGCTTGGTGGGAGGCAACCCACTTGTGAGTTTTCTACTACTTATACTATTTCTTTTAATTATTTTTGGTGTTTTTGAATTAAAAAAAAAAATTATTCGGATTTTCAAAAAAATTTATTTTAATTTTATGAAATCGGCCTTGATTTTCTACGATTTTAAAAATTATTTTCATAATTTTTATATTATATATTATTTTATACGGTTTTTATACTATAAATAAAAGAAAACGGATTATTTCAAAATAATTTGGCAAGTGGCTTTTTTTGTCGATCGACAGTCATTCCTATCGTTTGATCCTATTGGTGCCGATCGACAGTCATTCCTGTCGGGTACATTTTCTGATTTTTGGCATTTTCGATAAAAGCTTCTTTCTTCTCTCTCCTCGAGATTTTTACTCACTAGGGACAATGTTGTTCAAGTCTGGGGGAGGGAAATACTGATGTATTTTTCTTTGTCTTGGTTTATTTGTTATAATTCCACAAAAATATTTTTATCAAATCGTTTTATCGAATCAAAATCAGTTTTAAACTATGATCTATTGCTTGGTTTATTGGCTTGTGTCTTTTTCAACTAAGTGACCATCACTCGTGAGAAGGACTCCAGGATAATACTATTGAAAAATCTATAGGCCAATTGGTACTTTAAAGACATCCATGCTAAGTTACGAAAAAATGAACGGTTGGAGCTTATTGCACATCTTCAACGTGATCAATGCACTAGGATTTGATTCTTCCATTCATGCTTGCCAGATTCAACAAGTAAAAGAAATCATTTACTACTCTCCCTTTCAAAAAAGTGGACTTGTCTTTTAGAAAAGTATTAGGGGTGTACTCATACTATTAGAAGCCTTAAGTTTTAGAGTTTATATAAAAAAAAAAATGAAAATAAGAAAGAAAAAAGAAGAAACAGAAACAGGAAAAAAAGAGGAAGAAGGTCTCAATATGTCAATGTAATTTTTATATATAGTGTTAGTATTACTCAAGTCTGGGGGAGAGTAGTGAATATTTATGTTCAAGTGTGGGTTTGGTAACCATAAATGGGAAGAGAATCTATAACTTTCGAATGCATTGGGAACGGAAGGAGAGACAAGTTATGAAAATGGCATCGGCTTCGTAACAAGGTTGTGGGTTTATTTGGATGCTAAGGAAGTCTGAGAAGTACAAGACGGTCAAATTTTGGATTAGTCAGGCAAGTGTGTGGATTACTAAGTTGGCCAAGATCATTCTAATCCTCCAAACAAGATGAGTTTTATATTTTCAAACGTCTTTCACAACTTGGTTTATGTTTTGCTTGAGGGCAAGCAAAGGCTAAGTCTGGGGGACTTGATATATCTCATATTTCACCGGTTTTTACTATAATAAACATATATTTATATTTATTTTAGAGTCTATATTACTATTATTAGAATGCAAAAGAGTCATAGACGAGTTTTTGAGTTTTGGAAGGATCTAGAAGATTTATGGAGCAAAAATGAGATAAGCTTGGAGAGGCAAAAAAGAAACGAAGAAAAATAGAAAAATTCAGAAGGGAGTGTCGATCGACACTACCCTGGTGGCGATCGACACCTTACGGATATTCAGCCACTTTCCATAAAATTCAAAACCAAGATTTTTCCCTAATTTTTTATGTTAATTCCTTAAACCTAAAATTCGTCCTGAAATCTTATATATACTTTTCTACAATCATTGTTTAGGCTGATACAATATTCATATTCTTTTAGAATTTTGTAAGGGAGAAGATTTCTCTAAACCCTTTTTATTTTCTATAGAGTATTATTCAATTTATTGTTCAATTGATTTGAATGATGAATTGCTTAGTTATGTCTGACTAATTTGTTAGTTAGGTTTAGGATTCTTAAACTCTCTCTCTTCTGGACTTCTTAGGAGCAATAGGGTAAGGAACCTTAGGCTGGTTTGAAGGTGCAAGAGGTGTAGATGTTCCAACAAGCTGATTTGATGAAGAAGAATCCGTTTTTGGCTGTTTCACGGACAGGTGTCGATCGACACCCTCAGTGGTCTTGCTTCGAGATGTGGTTGGAGTTGATGCCCCACTGTTTTGTCAAGTGGTGCTCCACACAGGTCCGTTCTCAGCGTCAATCCTTGGGGGTGTCGATCGACACCAGTCTGTGCATGTCTCGAATTTTGTTCACATTCCTCTTCCATATCCTCAATGTGGATCATCTCTTCATCATCTTGGACGTTCACAGATGTCTCTCCCAGTGTTCTTCCACTCTTTAAGGTCACGACATTGCAATTTTGCTTGGGATTTGTGTTTGTTTTGCCCGGTAAGAAGCCTTCTTGTCGTCGAACCGCTTTGGCCGTTTGAGCAACTTGTAAATCAGTCTTCTTGATATGAGAGTTGATCTGTTATATCTTCCCGTTCAGATTGGTGTAGAGATCATTCATTTTTCCATTGAATCTCACCGTCATCTTCTGTTGTCCCTCAAGAATTTGCTCGAGCGTCGATTTAGTCTCATTGTCTTGTGCCTTAGGAGAGTTATAAGATGTGTTTCCCTAGCTCCTTCCTCACCATTCTACTTTTGATACCCGCTGTTGAAAGGCTTGCTAGAGAAACGTTTGTTGAATTGGTTGTTTTTGTTGAACCTTTGGTTGGAATTTCCAACATATGCTACATCCTCCTCTTTGTCCTCCTTTTGGACAACATCGACATCAGCAAAATGCACACTCCTTTTTTTAACCTTAAGCAGCAGGTTCACCTTCTCAGTAAGCTCCATTATTGATTCAGATTCCACGTTATTCACTCTCTTGGTTCGATCATACTTCATGCTCTTGTCTTTGTAGCTTTCAGCAAGGTTCTCGATAAGTTCCTTGGCTCCATCTATGCTTTGTGTCATGAAATTTCCCTTGCTTGCTGCGTTCAAGGCAGCCTTGTAGTCGCAATTCTCTCCATCATAGAAGATGCTAAGAAGTTGGTTCTTGGTGTAGCCATGATGAGGGCAGTCCCTGCGATAAGTCTTGAACCTTTTCCATGCTTCACTAAAAGACTCTCCGGAGTATTGCTGAAAATCTGATAGCTGAGCCTTCAAAGTGGCTGTCTTGGATTTAGTGTAGTAATTATCCAAGAAGGCAGCCCGAATCTCATACCATCCATTAAGAGACTTTGGAGATAGAGAGTTCAACCAAGTAGTAGTTTTCCCTGCCAATGAGAACTAAAAAAGCTTGCATCTGTTGCAGTCTTCAGGCACTCCTTGGTACTTGACACTACTACAAACCTTCTCAAATTTGTCAATGTGATCAATAGAATTCTCATTGGGAAGTCCCGTGAACTGTCGATGCTCCACCAATTGAATAAGATGTGGCTTAATCTCATAGTCTCTCTCAAGGGCTAGAATGACTATAGGAGATCTCTCGGTTTCGAAAGTATGTGGCTTATCAATCCCTCCAATTGTGGCTTGTTGTTGTTCATGCTTCTCCATCTCGGTAAGGTTTCCTTGAAGTTGTTTCACCATTGCCAAAAGATCATTGTTGGAGATTTCTTCCATTGTGCCTGTTTTGGACTTTGCCTTTCTCCTCTTTCTTTCAAGTTTTTCGAGTTCGGTGTAGTCTAAGAGATTTTCATAATTGTCACTCCTCAAGTGCATACACCTGAAACACCAAAGATAAAAAGCAGAAAGAAACTAATCACTAATGAAATAAAGAAAAAAACCAAAGAAAACAAGCAAATAACTAAGAATTCGATAAACTAGTATGCAAGTTTAATTGGTCCCTAGCAACGGAGCCAAAAACTTGATACACAAAGTTTTACCCTATGTAATTCTAACTGCAAGTGCACAACAACTAATTACTTATAGTACTTAAGGATCGAATCCACAAGACAGAAATAAATATGCAAACTAATTTAATAAATCCTAAATAAATGCAAGACAGATGGTTTTAATGTATTCAATTGTATGCAAACACTAGATGATTTTTTTAGAAGGTTTTTTATCAGTTTAAACAAACGCTAGGCCTGAGAACTTCAACTAAAAATCAATTCTGACCCATGCTACGGATAGTGTCGATCGACACTGATGTGGTGTCGATGTCGATCGACACCCTACGAACAAAAACTATGTAACCTTTAATTCTCGAACACGAACAATCTATCTAGCAAATCCAACTCTCGCTGAGACCTACTAACTTAATTTGAACCCTAGAACAGCCAACTCACGCTGAGAAATCCTATGAATTCAAATTAACATTATCAAACCTGTTCAATTTGTTCACTAGCAAATCTACACCAAATCTCTCTGAGAGAAGATAGCTAGCTCTCTTAAATCTGTTCCAGCAATTTATTAGCACTCTCATGCATAATAAGTTCTCTATAATCTAAACTCTAGATGTCCAACCTAAAGCATAGCATTAAGAACAACCTAAGAGAAGATTTAAATTCTATGGTACATAATATAAGCTATGGAAAACAGAAAATCATCAAAGTTTAAGATTCCTAAACCTAACTAACAAATTACTCAGACATAACTAAGCAATTCATCATGCAAATCAATAAAACAATAAACTGAATAATACTATATAGAAAATAAAAAGGGTTTAGAGAAATCTTCTCCCTTACAAAATCTAAAAGAATATGAATATTGTATCAGCCTAAACAATGGCTGTAGAAAAGTACATATAAGGTTCATGACGAATTTTAGGTTTAAGGAATTAGCATAAAAAATTAGGAAAAAATCTTGGTCTTGAATTTTATGGAAAGTGGCTGAATATTCGTAAGGTACTCCCATCTGAATTTTTTCATTTTTCATCGTTTCCTTTTCGCCTCTCCAAGCTTATCCCATTTTTGCTCCATAAATCTTTTAGATCCTTCCAAAACTCCAAAACTCGTCTATGCACCTAAAATGACTTTTTGGACTCTAATAATAGTAATACAAACTCTAAAATAAATATAAGTATATGTTTATTATAGTAAAAATTGGTAAAATATGAGATATATCATTAGTCTTGTTCAAGAACGATAAAACAAGGTACAAACACAAATAAACAATAGTAGGTAAAGACGATAAACGGCTACAATCGAAGATGATAACCACACACTCTTTCGAGAAAACGAATTTGTCGGCCATAAAAGGTGAGTAAACGAGAATTGGAACTCGTCTTACCTTAGCAGCTGAACTTTCTAAAGTGTTTTCCACTAGGGATAAACTTGGTAAGCGGACATCAACTCTATGTTTAGCTACATGAACGATTTTAAGCTATCAAGCATTTTTTATTAATGGTTTTTCATGAAATCTCTTAAATGGCATTGAAGAAATACATTATGTAAGAAAATTTAAAGTTGAGAAACATAGGACAAGTTTCTTATGTAAACTACCATAAGAGACTTTGGACAAGTTTCTTAAATTTTCGAAAAATTCATATATACTCCCTATTTTAATGTTATTATTGGAGAAACTCTGGCGTAACGTATAACCTAGATAAAACTAACTTGAGGATCAATCAAAAGCTTGTGAGACTCTTGAGACCTAGAAGCTAGCGTGTAGCTCAGTCAAGAGGGGTTGAATTCTCTTGAGACCTACTTGGATCGATTAAGAGGAATTCAATCAACTCTTAAGACCAACTTCTTGCTTAGATGAATTGAATCAAATCTTCACAAGGTAAAAGAGTATAAAACTCTAGTTTATTCAATATCAATATAAAAAATTGTCTCTTACAAGGACGAGAATCTCTGATTATATAAGCAAGTCACAACCGACTTGTATCAAAGAATAATAAAACCTATTTTAGAAAAGGAAACTAAGCAATTATCGTATCTTAAGCAAAAAGGAAAATAACACCAAAGCTTCTTCATTATGATAATTGTTAATTATCATGTCGTGTTGTGCACGCCATTAGGTGATGCTACATCAGGTCCCCCTGAGTGAGTAGGATTCGACCTCGAATCAGAAGAAGGGTCCGGAGGCAAATACTTGGATAGATAACGGACGTTGAAAACATCAGATGTGGTGATGTCTGCGGGCAACTCAACGCGATAGACATTATTATTAATCCTCTCCACAATTCATAAAGGTCCGATTCGATTAGCTTTCAGCTTATTATAAGCATGAGCAGGCATGCGATCGCGAGTAAAGTGTACCCAAACATGATCATATGTGTCAAAAATATGGCGACAACGGTGGGAATCTGCTGCCGTCTTATATTTCAAAGCGGACGCATCCAAGTGAGTCTTGGTCTGTGCATGGATCGACGCCACATTGTCCATGAAGGCGACAACATCGCCATGGAGCCGAGTAAGATCAGGCAGTGTAGAAATATCAACTGGTGCACGAGGAGTAATGCCATAAACAAGTTGAAATGAGTTGTAGCCGGAACTGCGATTAATAGCATGATTATGGGCAAACTCCGCTTGAGGTAAACGACCATCCCAAGACTTGATAGCATCCCCTACAAGGCAGCATAAAAGATTACCAAGAGAACGATTAGTGACTTCAGTTTGACCATCGGTTTGCGGATGATAAGCTGAACTCATATCCAAGCTAGTGTGAAGCAACTTCCATAAAGAACGCTTAAAATGACCAAGGAAACGAGAGTCGCGGTCGGAGATAATGGACAAAGGCCATGAAGACGATAAATCTCTCAAAAGAATAGAATAGCGACTTGTACAACATCAGTGGTCTACTTACAAGGGATAAAATGAGCCATTATTGAAAAATGATCGACCACCACAAAAATGGAGTCAAAACCCTTTTGTGTGCGAGGAAGACCAACAACAAAATCCATGCTAATGTCAGTCCAAGGTTGTGTGGGAACAATCAAAGGTAAATATAAACCATCATTATAGGCATGTTCATTCGCTTTTTGACATGTGACACAACGTTCGATAAAACGCTCAACATCACGCCAAAGTGTTGGCCAAAAGTAGGAACTAGAGAGCAGCTGTAAAGTTCGATCGCGACCGACATGTCCTTCACCATGCAATTCAGCGATTAACTTTAGACGTAAGCTACAGTCTGGAATACACAAACAATTCCCGCGGAAAAGGAACACATCGTGCATGGTATAAGTAGAAGAAAGGCCCACCTGGGCATCCATATAACAGTCGCCAAAGTATGGGTCAGTGGCATAGAGGTCGAGAAAAGGGCTGAACCCGGGCATAGATGCATGCATGGTTGTGAGAAACGCTTGACCATCGGTTTGCGGATGATAAGCTAAACTCATATCCAAGCTAGTGTGAAGCAACTTCCATAAAGAACGCAAAAAATGACCAAGGAAACGAGAGTCGCAGTCGGAGATAATGGACAAAGGAAGACCATGAAGACGATAAATCTCTCGAAATAATAGAATAGCGACTTGTACAACATCAATGGTCTTCTTACAAGGGATAAAATGAGCCATTTTTGAAAAGCGATCGACCACCACAAAAATGGAGTCAAAACCCTTTTGTGTGCGAGGAAGACCAACAAAAAAATCCATGTTAATGTCAGTCCAAGGTTGTGTGGGAACATGCAAAGGTAAATATAAACCAGCATTAGAGGCATGTCCATTCGCTTTTTGACATGTGACACAACGTTCGATAAAACGCTCAACATCACGCCAAAGTGTAGGCCAAAAGTAGGAACTAGAGAGCAGCTGTAAAGTTCGATCGCGACCGACATGTCCTTCACCATTCAATTCAGCGATTAACTTTAGACGTAAGCTACAGTCTGGAATACACAAACGATTCTCGCGGAAAAGGAACCCATCGTGCATGGTATAAGTAGAATAAAGGCCCGCCTGGGCATCCATATAACAGCCGCCAAAGTACGGGTCAGTGGCATAGAGGTCGAGAAAAGGGCTGAACCCAGGCACAGATGCATGCATGGTTGTGTGCAACGCTTGACGACGACTTAAAGCATCCGCGACATGATTCGAAGAACCCGCGGTATATTTGATCACAAAAGTGAACTGTTGGAGATAAGCAATCCAAGAAGCATGACGAGAAGAAACCTTACCTTGGGTACTAAGGTGCTTTAAGGCATCATGATCCATGTAAAGGACGAACTCGCGATGGAAAAGATAATGGCGCCAATGTTTAATATCTTGCACAATGACATAGAATTCGACATCGTAAGTGCTGTAGCGGAGCCGAGCATGAGACAATTTCTCGTTGAAGAAGGCTATCGGACGACCATGTTGACTTAAAACAGCACCTATGGGTGTTTTGAATGCATCACTATAGAATTCAAAAACAGAGGTGAAGTTTGTGAGAGACAAAATAGGAGAGCAGAGCATAATTTGTTCTTGACAATCTCAAATGCACGAGCAGCATCCGAAGACCAATGAAATTTGCCTTCATGGATACAATCGGTTATCAGAGCCATAAGGCTATTAAACTGAGAGACAAACCGGCGATAAAATGAAGCTAACCCGTGGAAACTCCGAACCTCGGTGATAGTAGTTGGTGTCGGCCAAGTCCGAATGGCAGCAATCTTGTCAGGATGAATGGAGAGACCACAAGTTGAGACAACATATCCTAAGAAATGGACCGTCGGAGAAGAAAACGCACACTTCTTCCTTGTGGTAAAGAACTTGTCACGCTAGAGAACAGAGAGGAAATCGCGCACATGTCCAATATGAGCCTCAATGGATGAGCTAAAGATAAGAATGTCATCGAAAAACACCATCACAAATTTACCAATAAAAGGCCGCAAAGCTTGATTCATGACTGATATACCTCATATTTTACCGGTTTTGATCATAATAAACGTATAATTATTTATGTT
>OVAP01001601.1:0-22942 GCA_900406295.1 Aurinia saxatilis | reverse complement strand
TTTAAGTTTTAAGGTTTTATGGTTTATATTTTAGGGGTTCAAAGTTTAAAAACCTTTTTAGGGTTTAAAATTTTAGGGTTTAGGTTTTAACCCTAAACCTTATATTCTAAACCCTAAAATCCTATAAAATTTTATAAAATATTTTAAAATTTTATTTGATAGTTTTTTGTATTTTTAAATATTTATTTATGGATTTTATTCAAAATCTATGAACAAATTAATTTGATAAATAAAGTTGAGGACAAAACTGTAATTTCAAAAAGTTTGTGTATGAAAATGTACAAAATTAATGAGTTTGTGTATTAATCCGGAAAACAATTTCAGTTCGTGTATTAATATGGTAACGAAAAAAATTCGTGTATTTAATTGGCAAATTTTGTTGAGTTGGTGTATTTTTTGGGTTTTTCTCTAATTAAAATTAGTGTAATTTGACTCGTAATTTAGTTTTGTCTTCTAATCAACTAACTTGTCTAATTGTCGAGTTTTGTCTTGTTCTATAGACCAGTCTTCTTCTTCTCTTCTCACCTTTAGATTTTGAGATAACCTCTGATTGATTCTTTCTCCTATTTGTTCTTAGATTCATTTGTGCAAAACTATCATCAATCTCTGATTTTTTAAGTATACCCATTTTATATATTCTTCACTTCTTTCTCTTATGTTCAATTAGGGCTTTTTTTTTTGTTTCTTCATCCTCCATTTTCGTTGACTTTTGAAGCTTTCCAGGCTCTGTTCTTTCATAAAGTTTGGATCTTTTCTTCTGGGTTTGATTAATCATGTCTGTATTGTTCATATCTCAAAATCACAGGACGATTTCGATCCAATTTCTGCTCAATTGATTCTGTTCATTGGATTCAAATTTAGGGTTTTTGTATTGGATACAAAGACAGAGTCTTTGAGTGTGTAATTGATGATTTGAAGATCAAAGACTCTGCCTTTTGAGTGAGATTTCTGAAGAATAATGGCTGCAATTGCAATGGAGCCATCTTCATCTATAAGCTTCACATCATCTTCTTCTATTGTTACTACACATCAATCCTCTGCTACTCTTGAATCTGTGAGTTTAATCAATCTCAGCTCTCACTTAGAGCAGCTTCTCCTAGATTCTGATTATACAGATGCAGAGATTGTTGTAGATGAAGAAGTTGTGAGTGTTCATAGATGTATATTAGCTGCTAGGAGCAAGTTTTTTCTTGACTTGTTTAAGAAAGATAGAGAGAGTAGTAGTAGTGAGAAGAAACCAAAGTATTATATGAAAGATTTGTTGCCTTATGGAAATGTGAGGCTTGAGGGTTTTTTGCATATCTTGAGTTATATGTATACTGGGAGGTTGAAGCCGTTTCCTACCGAGGTTTCGACTTGTGTTGATACGGTTTGTGCTCATGATTCTTGTAAACCGGCTATTGATTTTGCTGTTGAGTTGATGTATGCTGCACATGTGTTCCAAATCCAAGAGCTGGTTTCGTCATTTCAGGTCTGAGATAAACTTCTCTCCTTTTGGTGATCTGTTCTTGATTTGTTGAGATGTTAATGTTGTGTGGTTTATTTGTTTGCAGCGGAGATTGTGTAACTATGTTGAGAAGTCACTAGTTGAGACTGTTATTCCGATCCTTTTAGTTGCGTTTCATTGTGATTTGAATCAGCTTCTTGAGCAATGTATAGAGAGAGTGACGAGATCAGATCTAGACAGATTCTGTATTGAGAAGGAGCTTCCTTCTGAAGTATCGGAAAAAATCAAACAGCTTCGAGTTAAGTCGGGGAACATTCCTGAGGTAGTGGATAAATCGTTAGAGAGAACGGGAAAAGTACTCAAGGCATTGGATTCAGATGATCTTGAACTTGTGAAGCTTCTTTTGACTGAGTCAGATATAACTCTAGACCAAGCCAATGGTCTGCATTATGCAGTGGCTTACAGTGATCCGAAAGTTGTGGCGGAGGTTCTTGAACTTGATATGGCTGATGTGAATTTCAGAAATTCCCGAGGTTATACTGTTCTTCATTTCGCTGCAATGCGTAGGGAGCCATTGATTATCATATCGCTTCTCCGAAAAGGAGCTAATGTTTCGGAATTCACTTTTGATGGACGGAGTGCGGTTAATATCTGTAGGAGACTGACTAGGCCGAAAGATTATTATAAGAAAACCGCAAAAGGCCAAGAATCTTGTAAAGACCGCATGTGCATCGATCTCTTGGAAAGGGAAATTAGAAAGAATCCATTGGCTAGTGGGGATACACCACCTTGTTCTCATTCGATGCCCGAGGATCTCCAGATGAGGTTATTATACTTAGAAAAGCGAGGTATTGACCCGATATATGCATATCTCCAATAGCTTAAGGTGTATGGCTCTCATTAAAGTTTTGAATTTTCTCTTGTAAATGTTGTTACAGTGGGACTTGCTCAGTTGTTCTTCCCTACAGAAGCCAATGTGGCTATGGACGTTGCGAATGTTGAGGGGACAAGCGAGTTCACAGGTGTTGTGCCACCACCATCAAATGGTGCAACCGGAAACTTGACTGAAGTAGATTTGAATGAAACGCCCTGTATGCAAACGAAAAGACTGCTTGCTCGTATGGAAGCCCTCATGAAAACAGGTAAAAGCTTAAGGCACTTCACTTTCAAGTTCTGTTCAACTCGTACTGAAAAATGGACTGATTTGGAACTGTTCCTGTTGTAGTGGAGACAGGGCGGAGGTATTTTCCATCGTGTTCCGAGGTTCTGGATAAGTACATGGATGAGTATATGGACGAGGACATACCAGATATGTCGCATCCCGATAAAGGCTCTGTAAAGGAGAGAAGACAGAAGAGGATGAGATATAACGAACTGAAGAACAATGTTAAAAAAGCATATAGCATAGACAAAGAGGCCAAGATTGCGCGGTCTTGTCTTTCTGCCTCCTCACCAGGTTCTACTCATAGAGAAGCCGTAGGGAACCCAACATGATCTGTGCGATAACTAATGCTATTAGAGGTCTTTTCTTGAAGATGGTGTTAGTTTAGCTAATTTTTAGGTGTGGATTTAGAGGTCACTTTTTAGCTTTAGTTTTAATTTGTGTTAAAGGGGATTTTGATTCTAATGAAATGTATAAAGGAGCAATAGGATGATGCTCTGTTACAAAAAATAAGTTTATAAAAGTGTCCAACTAAGATACTTTACATAAGCTTCATGTCCTCTCCATAGTTCAGTGGCTGATGTGAATTTCAGTGGCTTACAGTGATCAGAAGCTTCATGTCCTCTCCAAAGAAACATGTCAAAACGTTTCCATTCCTTGGATTTCAACTCCTTGTGATCATGTTTCTTTCAATATTGTAATAGACACACGGATTGATGGTACAGGGATAACACAATTTCATTTGTTCGAGTCACTCTTAACAAAGTGTAAATCGGTGTTTCCAACTATATTCTTCCACAATGCCTTGTATTGTTTCCCAATCGGATCATACCCAAAATAGCAACTCTTTCCAACTTGGAAACTCCTTGAAGAAAAAGGAAAATTTCTGTTATTCTTTACCTTGTATTTTCATTATAAAACTGTAACCTCAAACAAACAGAGGAAACTTGTATGTGGGTTCTGTCTGAATTCCCCGCCCGATTTTGTGTTGGGATAAAAAAGGAAACTTGTACTCCACACAAAAACTAAAAGGAAAAGGAAATTCCTTCATCTTTGTATAAATAAATAAGACTACAAGGGCCCCAAGCTAGATCTGATCACTCTTTATCACTAAAAACATGACTAGATTTCCTAGGAAATCTCTGATGAAGAAGAAGTACCAAAAGAAACTAGTGAAACGCGATGAGAAAGACAAGAGCCGAAGACAGTTAGAACCGATCCCTCTTGATCTAGAGGAGGCTATACTGACTAGACTGCCACCAAAATCTCTGATCAAGTTCCAATGCGTATCCAAGATGTGGTCTTCCCTCATCCGAAGCCAAAGGTTCGTTGATTCTTACTACACTATGTCCTCGAAGACGCGATCGCGGTTTATGATCGTTGTCACTGAGGCTCTGCATCCATTCCTCAAGAATTCATTACACATGGGTTTCTCTATATTCTCTTCGTCTTACGAGGAAGAGAAATCTTCTTCTTTGCCAACCACTCTTGACATGACAGTACCTCCAGTGAGCTTGCACAGCTGTGCTTTTGTCCATGGCTTAATCGGCTGTACTAAGACTGGTCCGTTCATTGTATGTAATCCCAGCACGAGAAAAGTCACTACCTTGCCCTGTATCGGAACACGCACGTACTTAGGTTACGATCCTGTTGATGCTCAGTTTAAAGCCTTGACCCAGACCAGTCTTCCTTATAACGATCATAACTGTGTTGTTCACCATGTTTTAGCACTTGGAGGAGGAGAATCTTTATGGAGACGCAATAAGATTACCACTGCCCCTTATATAGCTAAAAGTGACGCAATATGCATTAATGGTTTCATATATTATGGTGCTCGGACCCCAGCCCCAGATAAGGATCCGTTGATTGTGTGTTTTGATGTAAGATATGAGACGATCACTTTCATCAAAGTGCCTGCTGATGTTTCGCTTTGGGAGGATGATTCGATGTTGATAGAATATAAAGAAAAGCTAGCTTGCATTGTAAGAGGCTCTTATACTCCTTTCTGTGATTTTGATTTATGGATACTAGAGGACGTGACGAAAGAAGAATGGTCCATGCAAACATTTAAGCTTCCCTTCTCTTTGGGGAACGGTAGAGATTTTCTTTCCCCGGGCACCAACAAGGCTGGTGAAATCATTTTTGCCCCAAAATATTTCTTAGGCGATGTTGAACCCTTCAACATTTTCTACTACAATGTAGAAAGAAAAGACATGAGGGGAGTTAGGGTCCTCGGATTTGAAGATAGTGAAGAGCTTAGGCGCCGATATGGGATCTCAATAGGAAGTTGTGTCTTTATCTCACCTCAACACATCGAAAGTATTGCTTCTATATAATGTATGTTCTATCATTAATCTAAGAGCTTAAAAGCTCTGGTTTTTTTTTTTAATACTGATTTAGATAATCGACTAATTTCTTTTTGTGGTTTTTTTTTGTAAATCTAATATCATTATATATAATTTTTAATCTAATCCAATCAAATAGATCCACAGTCTAACTCTTCCATAAAACACAATACATACAATTTCGTAAAATTAAGCGTACTAGTTTGTTATCTAAGAATGCTCTTAGCCCAAAACATTTCAATCACTTAGAAACTTTTGTCAGATTTAAGTTAGTATAGGTAACATTGTTTTTTCACAATCATTGGCTAACACTAATGAATTTCTGCTCCTCCGGCTTTCTCGAATCCTGCCCTTTAATTTTGTTTCATTAGCTGGCAGTGATATCATAAGCACACAATTTTAGTGTTGCATCAGCACATCATTAATTACTATGTGAGTTGTAGTATTTTGACATGTATCATCTCTCATTCTAGATACATATGACAAAATGTGTTAGTACTGACTTTGTGTGCAAAGTTTTCTGATATGGGCATCAGCAAACATATCTCCAGGGACATGCATGTCATCTTTGGGTCACCTTGTCACAGTTAAATTAATTTAGTTTTTTGTTTTTTAGCATGAATGATCTTTCAAAACAAAATTCACTCAAAATCATAAAGATATAGTGGTTTATAGATTGGTTAAGAAAACACTAGATAAGCTATAAATTATGATCTCTTGGTTGGTTATGTGATCATTCATCATGTTTATGAAACGAGATTTTAAACCAATTTTAGAAAATACTTCCTTAGAAATTGAGCTATGGCATTCATGGTTACAAAGCTAAACACAAACCAATATCATGATCTTGTCAAGTATATAAATTTGCGAAGCTTGACGTTTATCATTTTAACATAGCTAAAATTTAAGAAAGCATTTATTAAAAGTGGTATGAAAAAGCATGATCACATATTCAATCAAAAGATAATCTAACACATTCGAATTTATCTAGTGTTTTCATAATTAACCAACGTAATTCACTATGATGATAATAATATTAAAAAAAAAAAGAATTGAACTTAATTGAGACAAGATGACCCAAAAAGTCATTGGTTTAGTAGTACCTTTAATTGTTATTATTAAAAAGGATTTAGACTAGTACCTTTAATTGTTATTATTGGTTTGTATAATAATGGAGGAGATGCAGACATAAAATATATTTTAAATTACTTGACATTTTTTGGATGATTACTGTATTCTTATCCCAATTTTCATATTCCTAACCCATCATTATTCTACCAGCTTTAAACAATCCATCAAATAATTGAGTTTTCTTTACCACAACAGTGTACACCATTAGAACAATTTTCAAAACTTTTTCTCTAAATTTTATATTTGAAATAAACCTTTTGGAACAAAATGACTTATAAATAAACTTTCTTCTAAGAAAATATTGTTTGTTTAATTTTTTCTAAATCGGATTAATTGTTAATTTACGAAGAGTAAGAACACGGTATCGACTCAACCAACACCTTCTTTTTGTTAATCTGACCAAAAAATTTAAATAACTCATTGGCTTTAACTCCTTCCTCTAGATCAAAGTTCAAGCAATAGATTTCTCGTTTTTTTGAATTTTGTTTCACTTCCCATCAATAAACTTTAATTTATAAAATTTTGGAGTTTTCTTCTAAACAATTTTTTTTGTTGTTGTTGTCAGTTTGCTTTTTTGTCTCAATTCCAACTGTTTATAATCCGGTTTGTATTAATTCCTGAATATCAAATCTATGGGCTTAGCCCATTACTTTTAGTAAAAAGGATTCGGAATGGTCAAAGATCCCCAATTCTGTTGAATCCAATTTGTTTATTTTGCAATTTACTAAACCGATCCAACCCGACCCGTTTGTTTGTGATGAAACATATATAAACCCTAATTTAAAAACCATCATCATCTCTCTCAGTGTCCCAATTGAATCGAATTTTGCAATGAATCACAAAAACGATGATGAATACGAAGAGGAAGAAGAAGAAGACGATATCGGTGAAGATCTCGAAGAATTAAGACGCGCCTGTATAATCCCCGATCCCAATTCCGTTTCTATTGATAAATTTCCGTCCGATGATGATGATGATGAAGATGATTCGGAGAACGAAGACGATCTCCAGATGCTTAAAAGCATTAAAACCCAATTAGCTCCCATGGGTTTATTATCATCATTATCATCATCAGTGATCTCCGATTCGGATAACGAAGACGATTTCGAGATGCTTAAGAGTATTAAAACTCAATTAGCAGCAATGCCGATTGAATTACAAGACCAAGATGATGATGACGCATTTACCCTCGAAGCTATTCGTAAACGATTCTCTACTAATTTCGGTAAGTTCAATCTCTAATTAATATCTTTTGATGCGTTTATGTATGGTTTCTGTGTTACTTCATATTATATAGTTTAGAGATTTGTGGAACTATAGTATATAATAAGGTTTTTACTATTGTTGTTGTGCAGATGTGGAAGGAAAATTCAAGAATGATGATTCTACCGGGAAGACGAATAAGCAGGTACATCTCTCGGATAACGAACATTCGAGCAAAATATTGAGTAGGTCTAATCATTGTGAAAGCTTTCCAGATTCAGAGCAAGTACTAGAAGATGTTGATTTACATGACAAGACTTTGGAGGCAAGCCAATCGTCTGCGAGTTCAAGTTTCCCTGAATCTGCACAAGCATTGGTTGATGCGATCCGAAAGAACAGGTCATACCAGAAATTTCTTCGTAGGAAATTGACCGAGATTGAAGCTACGATTGAGCAGAACAGGAAACACAGGAAAAATGTCATGATTGTTAAAGATTTCCAAGCTTCTTGCGAGAGGATTACAAAGCAAGCTCTTGCTCAGAGGAAAGATCCTCGTGTCGAATTAATCTCAACGCGGAAAGATAGCTCTCAGGTAGTCATTTATTGCTGCTGCTGTTTCTGATTGAAAAATGTTTCTTTTACTTAAGTCCCTCACTTGTGTTTCTTTCTTACTTGTAGGGTAATGATAAAACGGCATCTCCTTTGACGTTTGGTCCACCGGAAAATTCTTGTGTTGCAAAGTATAGGATGGCACTAGAGAGATATCCAATTTCGGTGGATCGCAAAAGTTGGACCGCTAAGGAGAAGGAAAGTCTTGTAAAGGGTGTAAAACAACAAGTTCAAACCGCACTTATTCAAGCAAGGTACTGCTTGCTCTTCTTCTTTTTAATATGCTTATCATATCTAATACTGTTAACATGTTGCTTAATATCTATTCAGATGCAGAATTAGTTTAAAGTTTTTGTTCTTGTTAGTTATTTCAAAAGAGGACTGACAGTAATTCTACTTTTTTTATTAAAACAGTGAAGGATCTACAGACGATACAGACACCATTCTTGAATCGGTAAAAAATCTTGAGATCACTCCAGAAATAGTTAAGGAGTTTATTTCGGAAGTTAAATGGGATCAATTGGATATCAAGAATCGTTCTGGTGCGGAATGCGAAGCCCGGTAAGTTCCTCCTCCAGTTTTGAACTCTCTAGTTACTAATATAGAGCAACAACAAATTTACTTTTGTGCCTCATTGTAGGTGGATGAGCTCGGAGGATCCATTGATCAACCACGGTCCATGGACCGCAGAAGAGGACAGAAAACTACTCTCAGTTATCCAAGAAAAGGGATTTACGGACTGGTGTGACATTGCGGAATCATTAGGGACGAATAGGACCCCGTTTAAATGTTTGGAACGATATCAGAGAAGCTTGAATCCAGACATATTGGCAAGAGATTGGACTCCTGAGGAAGATGAACAAGTCCGTGCTGCGGTGAACTTATTTGGCGAGAAAGATTGGCAATCTGTTGCACATGTATTACAAACAAGAACCGGAACTCAGTGCTCTAATAGGTCAGTGGTCTTCTTGATGAACTAGATATCAAATTTTTTATATACCTTATTCAAATTCTTATATATCTTATTCTTATAATTTCAGATGGATGAAGTCGCTTCACCCTACTAAAACAAAGGAAGGAGATTGGAGCTCAAAGGAAGAAAAATGCTTGAAAGTAGCTGTGACATTCTTTGGAGCTAAAAACTGGCCCAAAATTGCTCAATTTGTTCCTGGACGGACGGATGTTCAATGTCGAGAGAAGTGGAAATATTCGTTTGATCCCAAAGTAAAACATGGAGGGTGGACCGAGGAAGAAGATGCAAAGTTGAGAGAAGCAACTGAAGTACATGGATATAGTAATTGGGCCAAAGTGGCTTTACATGTCCCTGGTCGTGATCGAAAGCAGTGCCGAAGGAGATGGAATTACTTAAATCCTCACATAGTACCTCTTATACAAGAAGCTAAAAGGTTACGAAAAGAAGCTACCGTAGGTAATTTTGTTGATCGGGAATTAGAGCGCCCTGCTCTTGTCCCGTGCGATTTTATGGCACTAGCCGAGATATCTCTTGAAGCAGAACAACAGGGGATTGTAGCCCCAAAGAGAAAACGCAGAGCAATGAAGTCAGATGGTTCTGCTTTAGAGAGACAACCGAAGAGGCGGAGAAAAGGATTAGAGGGAAGCTTAGAGAATGAGACTGTCAGTGAAAATGAACCAAACAGTGAAGAAGTTATGCATAATGAGATTCAACAGAATGTTGCTGAACCGTCAAGTGACAGCTCTGTGATCACGACCAACTGCCCTCAAGGCACGAGTGGTATCCAGAAGCTTAAGCCTAGGAGGAAAGTGTCTACAATAGTTTCTAACGAGAACCAAGATGCACCAAATTTGAGATGTATTATTAACTATTGAGTAGTCTAGTCCAAACTATCTTATAGAAAAGCAGTAGTTTTGGCGATTTGAACTGCAGGGAAAATGTCGAAATTAACAATAATATTAGTGAAAGTAACAGAGTTGGATCTATTACCGATCTCTTTATGTCTCATTTCTTATGGCTACGAAGAAAGCTTCTTCACGACCAAGACCTTGAGTTATTGACTTTGATATCTTTGGCGGATTTTCAAGGTTTTAGTTTGTCACCATCGGCTTCAATAGACGAATATCACTAGATTTATTTCTTTGAACAGACTAAGTCAAGTAACGTGTTTCTGAAGCGTAGTACAAAGTCCTAAGAAATTCTCTCATAGTAGAGTTTCGTCTTGCCGGTGTTAGATTTTTTACAATGCTTTGGTCGGTCTATAATGCACTCCACCCGTTTTGGAGTTTAATGTCATATGGGTTTTATTCTAAAGTCAAATTGTTTATGTGGCAACTTTCTCGTTTGCGTTTGGTTCATCTACCGGTTTCTGTTTTCGTGGCGTTCTGATGATTTATGCAAGTGTTGTGGTCTCAAAGTTGAGACATCGAATCATATATGTTTTTCATGCCCATATACGGACACTACTTGGTTGTTTTGGAGATTGTGGAAGGCTTTCAATGTCTTGTTGTATTTTGTATTCTATATTTTAACAACCACTTGTATTTGGTTTTTCTTTAATAAAATAAAGATGTTAAAAAAAAAAAAAGTGTAACCTCATATACCATTTTTTTATTGTACTAAATCAGCATACCAACATATAACCATATATGCCCTTGGTATTTTAGATTATAGGTGGTTGGTATTCCTCGGCTACCTGGTCACCAAGTGCGTTATCAAAGCAAATCCTAAGCAGATCAAAGCCATCAAGTCTATGGAGTCGCCTTTAAAGGCAAACATGTCCAACGACTCACGGGACGGGTAGCAGCTCTCAATCGTTTCATCTCCCGATCAACAGATAAGTGTCTCCCTTTCTATAAAACACTCCAAGACACAAAGTCAATAGTTCGAACTGACAAATGCGAAGCAGCTTTCCAGCAGTTGAAGCAGTATCTCAAGACTCCACCTATCCTCTCAAAGCCTGTGGACGGAGAACCCCTTTTTCTATACATTGCCGTGTCCGTGTCGGCAGTCAGCAGCGCCTTGATCAGAGAAGAGAGATATAAACAGCGAGCGGTCTTCTACGTCAGTCAATCCTTGACAGATGCGTTGACGAAAAAACTGGCGCTCGCCGTTGTCATCTCAGCGTCCTTACTTCAAGTCACACGCGATCATCGTACTCACAGCATACCCTCTGGGTGCTATTCTACACAATCCCAGTCAATATGGTCGCCTCGCTAAATGGGTAATTGAGCTCAGCGAGTATGATATCAAGTACAGGCCACGCACCGCGAAAAAGGCACAAGTTCTCGCCGACTTCGTTTTGGCTGACTTTGCGGAGGAAGTTGACGAAGGTGAAATCTCTGAAATCAAGCGACCAACCTCGACGATCACGAACGTGACCGATGACGCGCCTGAAGTGACTCCGATGGCCTCGACATCTTCAGACCTCACCACCTCGGCCGATGCTAACTCGAAATTAGTCACACGACCATGTTGGACCCTTCATTCCGACAGATCATCCTCAAAACTAGGATCATGCATTAACTTCGTCTCAACTTCGAAGCATCCAACATTGATTCAGAATATGAAGCACTCATCACAGGTCTTCGCTTAGCCCGAGGGATGGAAGTCCACCGACTCCATGCTTTCTGTGATTCTCAGCTCGTTGTCAACCAATTCCATGGCGATTACTCGACTCGCGACGAGCAAATGGAGGCTTAGTTGAACATTGTCCGTGACCTTGTTCGAACTTCGACGAGTTCACTCTAACTCAGATCCCACGATCCGAGAACTCATCGGCCGACGCACTAGCGGCACTCGGCTCGTCCTCGGTGTCTGATTTTAGCCGAGTTATCCCAGTGGAGCTCCTCGACATCCCGAGCATTCAAGCAACTCATCAGGTCGCATTGATCGACCCACTCCCAAATGAAGTCGACCCTGCTCTAGTAGAAACCGGTCACGCAGAGAATTCTCCTACTTACGGGTGTGATCAACCCTGGATTTCCAGATTATAGAACTTCATCACTCAAGGCACAGTCCCATCAGAAAAATGGGTCGCACAAAAACTCAAAGCTCAGGCGGCACGATACTCCATAGCCAAAGGACAAATTTACAAGTGGTCAGCCTCAGGACCCCTTCTCCGCTGCGTCGAAGAAGGGGTCCTAAGACTGTCCTCGGTGTCCTTCGCATGAAAACTTCTCCGTTGTCCTTCTCTGCTACATCACCTTCGACGCAGCGGAGAAGGGGTCCTGAGACTGACCACTTGTAAAGTTGTCCTTTGGCGATGGAGTATCGTGCCGCCTGAGCTTTGAGTTTTCGTGGGGCCAACTTTTCTGATGGGACTGTGCCTTCGGTGATGAAGTTTTGTAATCTGGAAATCGAAGATCAATCACACCCGTAAGTAGGAGAATTCTCTGCGTGACCCGTTTCTACTAGAGCAGGGTCGACTTCATCTGGGAGTGGGTTGATCAATGCGACCTGATGAGTTTCTTGAATGCTCGGGATGTTAAGGAGCTCCACTGGGATAACTCGGCGAAAATCAGACACCGAGGCCGAGCCGAGTGCCGCTAGTGCGTCGGCCGATGAGTTCTCGGATCGTGAGATCCGAGTTAGAGTGAACTCGTCGAAGTTCGAAGCAAGGTCGCGGACAATGTTCAAGTAAGCCTCCATTCGCTCGTCGCGAGTCGAGTAATCGCCATGGAATTGGTTGACAACGAGCAGAGAATCACATAAAGCATATAGTCGGTGGAATTCCATCCCTTGGGCTTAGGGAAGACCTGCGATGAGTGCTTCATATTCTGACTCATTGTTGGATGCTTCGAAGTTGAGCCGGAAAGATTGCTCGATGACTTCCCCATTCGGAGCAGTTAGATAAATTCCAATGCCTGATCCTAGTTTTGAGGATGATCCGTCGGAATGAAGGGTCCAACATGGTCGAGTGACTAGTTTTGAGTTAACATCGGCCGAGGTGGTGAGGTCTGAAGATGTTGAGGTCATCAGAGTCGCTTCAGGCACGTCATCGGTCACGTTCATGATCGTCGAGGTTGGTTGCCGTATTTATGAGATTTCACCTTCGTCAACTTTCTCCGCAAAGTCATCCAAAACGAAGTCGGCGAGAACTTGTGCCTTTTCAGCGGTGCGTGGCCTGTACTCGATATCATACTCGCTGAGCTCAATTGCCCATTTAGCGAGGCGACAAGATGGACTGGGATTGTGTAGAATAGCACGCAGAGGGTATGTTGTGAGCACGATGATCGCGTGTGACTGGAAGTAAGGACGCAACTTTCAAGCTGAGATGACAACGGCGAGCGCCATTTTTTCCATCAACGGGTAGCGCGTTTGAGCGCCTGTTAAGGATTGACTGACTTAGAAGACCGCTCGCTATTTATTTCCCTCTTCTCTAATCAAGTCGTTGCTGACTGCGGAGGAGGACACAACAATATATAGAAAAAAGGGTTCTCCGTCCACATACTTTGAGAGGATTGGTGGAGTCTTGAGATACTGCTTCAACTGCTGGAAATCTGCTTCGCATTGGTCAATCTGGACTATTGACTTAGTGTCTTGGAGCGTTTTATAGAAAGGGAGACACTTATCTGTTGATCGGGAGATGAAACGATTGAGAGCTGCTACCCGTCCCGTGAGTTGTTGGACATGTTTTGCCTTTGAAGGCGACTGCATAGACTCGATGGCTTCGATTTGCTCAGGATTTGCTTCGATACCCCGCTTGGTGACCAGTTAGCCGAGGAACTCCCCCGACTCTACTCCAAATCGGCCCTTGGTCGGATTGAGCTTCATGTTGTACGAGTTGAGCTTTTGGAAACATTCGTCCATGTGGCGTACATGGTCAGAAGCTAATAGGGACTTGACTAGCATGTCATCAATGTAGACCTTCATGGTTTTGCCCAGTTGTTCTGCGAACATTATGTTGACCAGACGCTGGTAGGTAGCTCCAGCGTTTTTCAGTCCGAAGGGCATCACTTTATAACAGTAGGTTCCCTGGTCCGTGATGAACATTGTCTTTTCACGATCGTCACGATGCATAAAGATATGATTATAACCCGAGAATGCGTCCATGAATCTCTGCAGTTCATTTCCGAAGTGGTCTCGACAAGCCGATCGATATGTGTGAGTGGAAAGATGTCTTTGGGACATGATTTGTTCAAATCTGTAAAGTCCACACATACTCGCCACTTTCCACTCTTCTTCTTGATAACCACATGATTTGCGATCCAGTCTCGGTATTTGGACTTATGGATCCAACTTTTGGCAAACGATCGACTTCAGCGTTGACTGTCGGAGCTCGTTCGTCGCCCAACTTGCGCATTTTTTGCTTGATTGGTTTGAAAGAGTGGTCGACATTCAGTTCGTGATAAGCTATCTGTGTGCTTATGTCGGACATATCCTCAGCCGCCCACGCGAACGTGTTCACGTTGCGTTTGAGTAATTCGATGATCTTTGCGCGTAGGGGATCCTGAAGCTGGCTGCCAATCTGCACACATCGTTCTGGGTGCCCGTCGTCGATCGGCACTGGTATTATGGAGTCTCCGTTCGTCGTTCCTTTGGGAGACTCCGCGAACTGTAATTCCTATAAGTTAATTGACAGTTGTTTGTCGTCGTCGTGATTGACACGACTTTTCTTTACCTCGGAAACCGGTCTTCGATCAGTCATTGGGGATCTGAGCTTGTGCTCAGCCAAGAGGCAGACTCTGGACTCTCGCTGACTCCCTCGAATCGTCCCGACCCCCATTGGCGTTGGGAACTTTACGCACAAGTGGTAGGGAGAAGGTACAACTTTCATCGCATTTAACCATGGTGTGCCGAGGATGATGTTGTAGATTGCTTGGTGATCGTCGTCGTTTTGCCAGAGAACCCTGTCAATGGCTTGGGACTGGAGAGCACCTCGGTGAGAGGGATGTTCATCCTGCGAAGGGTTTCTTGGAAGATCACGTCTACTGTGCTTCCGATGTCTATGAGGATTCTTGCTACTTTGAAGTCATTGACGAGGAGTTCAATCACCAGAGGATTGTTATGGGGTGAACGATTCCCTTAGCGTCCCTGGTTTCGAAGGACAAACTATAAAAGGGGATATCGCGATCGGATGTCACTCTGGAGACGGAGTCGGCCTGCCGTTGGAAGGCTTTGATGGAAGACACCATATCGAAACAATACTGTGATCCGCCCATGATCATATTAATCCGAGGTCGAGGGCCTCGCTGCTGGTCTCCTTCCTAACCTATGTCGCGTTTGGCTGCATCGTTCTGCTGCGGGGTTGGTCGGGTGTCATCTTTCTTTGGTCCAGGAAAATCTTTGACGCTGAAGCCTCCCAATTTTTCCTCGGACAGACATTTTGCCAAGAGGGCCCCCGATGACTTTGCAGTTGGCAGTGTTGTGTCCTTTGTTCTGGTGGTGGTCACAGAAGGCATTTTCGTCGTAGGCATTCTGGAGTAGTCATTGATTGGAATGTTCTCTTCATCGACCTTCTATTCGACCCCCACCTCGGCCTCTACCTTGTCCTTGGTTTCTTTTTGGCATTTCCTCGGTATATTAACATCCCTCGTCTTCAGGATGGTCCACGAGATAGTTGTGGGAACCACCCTGAGGTGCTCCTTTGTAGTCGACGTAGCGGCCGGTAGCTGTCTTTGTACGTGTAGTCTGTTGCGGCACGGAAGGAGCTGGTCGGCTTGTCGACCTCCCTTGTTTGACCTAAAGGGTTAACATTTCCTCCTCGTCGGCTATGTACCCAACGACCCATTAAAGGGCTTCTTGGATGGTTTTTACTGGTCGTTTTGCCAGTGATCGACAAAGTTTGCCACTGAAGAGAAGCGCTTGCTTCAGAGCCTCAAGAGTAGCTTCGTCCCCCATACCGTCAATTTGCGTAAGGGTTGATTTGAATCTGACGATGAAATCGCGAAGGGATTCGTTCTGCCCCTGTCAGATGTTCCATAGATCTTTCCCAGTCGGCTCGGTTCCGGCCAGGATCACGTACTGCGCTAGGAACTTGCTTTCGAGGGTGTTGAAGTTATCAACCGAGTATGAGTCCAACTTTATGAACCATCGGAGGGCTGTCCCATCTAAGTGCTCGGCGAACAGAAGGCAAAGGCCGACATCTCTTTGTCCCGGTGGGAATTTTGCTCGGTTCATGGCAACATGAAACGCATCAAGGTGTGCTTTAGGATTGGTAATCCCTTTGAAGATCGTAATTTTCATCTTTCCAGGATCCGGGATGTTCACGGCCGTGATGGCTGGGACGAAAGGAGTTCTTCTCGCCTCTTCAAGCATTCGGTCGATTGTCGGGGCCGACGAGGTTGCTCGATGAACCTGGTTCTGAACAGCTTTAAATCCGTCGTTGGTCTTGGCTATCATGTCTCTCATCTCATCGAGCTCGGCACGAAGATCTCGATGTCTGGATTCCTCATAAGGATCGTGATCGTCGTCCGAAACCTCTACTCTGTTGATATCGGCTTCGGAATCTTTGGCTTGCTCGCCGCTTGTACTTGTGATCACGTCGGCTTCTGACTCTCTCATATTCTCATCATTCATGTTCCTAGACATCTCGTGGTTTATGACTGCCTCGTTAGGCGTTGAGGCTCCTCGTCTTGGGGGAGGAGGAGGAATGCGAGTGGGATCTGTGATCCTGAAAGTGTTGGAAGGCGTCTGGAAGCCATCATAGAAGTTGAGAGAGCTCCGAACATTGGTTGGGACTTTTCTCGGAGGTTTGCGCGTAGTGGCAAGCTGGGTAGAAATTGTGTTCAGCTGATAGAGGATGCCGAGGTTTGTCGTCTCCTGTTGCGAGGCTCGGTGAGCGATATCGGCTAGCGTAGCGGCAACGGCTTATGGGTCGAGCTCGACACGCGTGACTCCCTGGTTGTCGGTCACGGTTTGCTTGATAGTAAACGGTGTGGCCGTCTTTGGCTCACGTCCTACAGGAGGGTTGCGATGCTCGTCGGACATTATTCATTGCTATGGTTTCGGTTTGCGAGGAAGTTATCGGAGTCCCCACAGTCGGCGCCAAATTGTGTGGGTAAAATCACACAATCACTGTTTGTACAAGGTTTTGGATGAGGAACTTAATACAAAGAGCAGGACGCAAACACAAAGGAACTAGCAACGGATAACTTTTGTATTGATTGTGAATAAGAGTCTTTCGTAGCATAAGCTTTTTGGGTTCTTAGGCTAGAAGAGATATCTATAACAAGTTCAATTTAGCAAGATATATATATAAGATTATGCCGACTTGTTCATAGGTTAAATCTTCCTAGATCTTCTCGTATTTCCATTATCTCCTCCTTTCGTTTCTCTAAATGTCGGTATCGCCTTTATCTTTTGGACATGCCTCGCCCTTACATATGGATGGGCTACCTTTCTTGGATTGACTTCGCGGTTCTGGCCCGAGTAACGATCAAATGATGATCTCGCCTTTCGAGATTACATAGTGACCTCGCACTTACACGATGTCCGTATGTCCTCGCATTTAGGCATGTGTGAAGGTCTACTGTCTTCAGTCTCGCGCTATGTGGTATCTATATTCGCGAGGCCATGATCTCGCGGTTTACACCGTCTATAATGGCGATGTTACTTGATCGGCACCCGCCATTAGCTCTGATCATGACCGCGAGGTCTTCGCGGAGGCATTCCTCTCGCGCATTGACTGATGACTTCGCAGTTTGACCTGTGGGGGATATTTGACCCCCACAAAGGTGTGAAAACCTTTGTGATGAGATCACAAATCTAGACCTTAGTGAATCCACACAAAGAACATAAATTCAAACATTTACTAAGTAAAGAATCCCATCTAACTTAGATAAACAAAACAAAGAAAAAGAACAAAAACGAAAATACTCACTGATAGGAATTTTTGGCTCTGATACCAGATGATATATGACTGAGGCAAAAAGTTTAGGATGATGGATTGATGGGAAGCAACAAACTGGCGGTCGCTCTTTTTTTATGTTCAATGGATGGATGCGGGGATAGATTTGATGGCTTCACAAGCTGGCAATCACTTCTCTCTTGTGAAGATTTGATGATCGAAGATGGAGATCTGACACGATGGCGGTCGCTTCTCCCGTGTGGGATCGAATGATGGATTTGATAGTGGATAGAAGATCGCCACTCAAAGGTGTGAAAGCCTTTGTGATGAGATCACAAATCTAGACCTTAGTGAATCCACACAAAGAACATAGATTCAAACATTTACTACGTAAAGAATCCCATCTAACTTAGATAAACAAAACAAAAAAAGAACAAAAACAAAAATACTTACTGATAGGAATTTTCTGCTTTGATACCAAATGATATAAGACTGAGGTAAAAGGTTTAGGATGATAGATTGATGGGAAGCAACAAGTTGGCGGTCGCTCTTTTTTGTTGTTCAATGGATGGATGCGGGGATAGATTTGATGGCTTCACAAGTTGGCGATCGCTTCTCTCTTGTGAAGATTTGATGATCGAAGATGGAGATCTGACACGATGGTGGTTGCTTCTCTCGTGTGGGATCGAATGATGGAGTTGATGGTGGATCGAAGATCGCCACTCAAAGGTGTGAAAGCCTTTGTGATGAGATCATACATTTAGACCTTAGTGAATCCACACAAATGACATAGATTCAAACGTTTACTAAGTAAAAAATTCCATCTAACTTAGATAAACAAAACAAAGTCAAAGCTTTAGAGAGAACTCTCTTTATATTCCAAAAATATGTGTACATATACACTAAGAGGATTAATGAGCTTATATAGGCTCAATGTACATCTAATTAAATAAATCAACGTAAATACAAAATCAATCAAATTAATTTACAAAAATCAGTTACTAAATAAATATGAAGGTTTTTTGTAATCAGCCTTTATTTTGATTGGTTCTTTGTATCTAGACATCTTCTTGATATATCTATGATTTGATTGTCTTCTAGAATCTTCTTTGAAATTTGGGCTTGGTTTGCATTGATTTCTTTTTTGTTGATTTTGGATTTCAATGTTTGTATCATTCTCTCCTTCTTCAAAAGGTTTTGTTCTCAAAACCAAAATCATAATTTTTTTTCCTGTTTTTTCTTTAAAACAAATATTCGAGTAAAAAGGATTTTTCTAAAAAACAATTATAGAAATTAAATATAAGAAAAAAAAAACAAAGAAAACGTTTTTTCGTACAAAAGAAAACAATAGAAGAGAATGAAAGCAACTTTTTTTTTAATCAAATTTTATTAAATGGGAGAAACAGACAAAAACTTTAAGGAAAACAAAGAGAAGTTTTTATAATGGATTTATTTTAATTTTATGAAAAGAATAAATAACAATACGAAAAAATAAATTTTTAAGGTTTTTTAAAAAAAGTTTATAGAAAGGAAAAAAAAAGTTTTTTAAGAATAAAATAACGAAATTAAAAAGAAAAACAAAATTTTAGGATTTTTTTTTTTTTTTGGAAAAGAAAACAAAACCAAAATGAAAACACTACGGATAGGACCTTTGGCTCTGATACCAGATGATACAAGACTGAGGCAAAATGTTTAGAATGATGGATTGATGGGAAGCAACAAGCTGGCGGTTGCTCTTTTTTGTTGTTCAATGGATGAATGCGGGGATAGATTTGATGGCTTCACAAGATGGCGATCGCTTCTCTCTTGTGAAGATTTGATGATCGAAGATGGAGATCTGACACGATGGTGGTTGCTTCTCTCGTGTGGGATCGAATGATGGAGTTGATGGTGGATCGAAGATCGCCACTCAAAGGTGTGAAAGCCTTTGTGATGAGATCACAAAACTAGACATTGGTGAATCCACACAAAGGACATAGATTTAAACTTTTTTAAGTAAAGAAATTCATCTAACTTAGATACACAAAACAAAGCCTAAGATTTAGAGAAAATTTTCTTTATATTCCAAAAATCTGTGTACGTCTTTACAATGAAATGAGAAGTGAATTTATATAGACTTAATGTACATCTAATCAAATAAATCAATCTAAATACAAATCAATCAAATTAATTTACAAAAATCAGTTACTAAATAAATTTTGAGGATTTTCTTGCAATCAACCTTTATTTTTATTGGTTCTTTATATTTAGACACTTTCTTGATATATCCATGATTTGATTGGCTTCTAGAATCTTCTTTAATATTCGGGCTTGATTTGACTTGATTTATTTTTTTATGTCGGATTTCCATGTTTGCATCAGGTATGGAACATGAATTTTATGATCCTCCTCCATGTCATGAAGAAGAAAACATGTTGGAGAATGGATGGGAAGATACGATGGATATGGAAGTTGGTAGGGAGTTTGATAGTAAGATGGAAATGATGGATTTTCTTGAGAAATGTGCATGTTTGGGGAAATTTGGCTTCTATAAAAGGAAGAGTGATACAATGAGATATGTTTTGAGATGTCGTCTTTGGAAGCAAGGTTGTAAATGGTATTTCAGTGGTGTAAATGTGAGAAATTCATCTTCGTTTTGTGTGGTGGTATACAACAACATGCACACATGCTCTCTCGCTAGTGCAAGTGCAGGCAATGAGAGTAGGAATAGAGGAACACAATGATTAGTTACTGATTATTTGAAAGAGTTCTATTNGAGTTCTATCCCGGTGTGTTGAAGACCCCAACAGCGAAAGATCTCATGGGTTTGGTTCAAACAAAATACGGTGTGCCACCTTCATATTCTACTTGTTGGAGGGGAAAGAATGCAGCCATTAATGAGGTGCGTGGTGATCCAGATTAAGGATACAAGAAGGTGTACTCATATTTGTATATGTTAGAGGCAGTGAATCATGGCTCAAAAACAATGGTGAAGTTGGATGATAAAGGAAGGTTCAAGTATCTTTTCATCGCACTAGGAGCTTGCATTGAAGGCTTCAGATCCATGAGACAAGTTCTCATTGTGGATGGAACGTTTTTGAAGTCTGGATACGGTGGTGTGTTGTTGATTGCTACCGCGCAAGATCCGAATCGACACACTTTTCCAGTTGCATTTGCTGTAGTGGATGGTGAAAATTATGCAAGTTGGAAGTGGTTTTTTGAAACACTGAAATCAGTTATACTAGACAGTGGAAATCTTGTTTTTGTGAGTGATAGAAATCAAAGCCTCATCAAGTCTATACTAGAGGTGTATCCGCAGTCTAAACATGGGGTTTGCATANGAGTGATAGAAATCAAAGCCTCATCAAGTCTGTACTAGAGGTGTATCCGCAGTCTAAACATGGGTTTTGCATCTTTCATTTGTCTCAAAATGTGAGACTCAAAGTTTCGTACACAAACAAAGACGTATGTGCAAAGATGTTCCGGGAGATTGGTCAAATTTATACGGAGGGTGAGTTCCTTAGAAGGTACGAGGATTTTTGGAATAGATATCCTAAAGTAGCGGTGTATCTAGATGAGAGTGTACATGTTACGAGATAGGCGAGGTGCTATTTTCCCGGAGCACGGTACAACATAGACAAGACTAATTTTGTGGAATCTCTTAACAACGTCCTTGACCAAGCGAGGAATTACAACTTGTTGCCTATGATAGATTTGATTGTGGTGAAGATTTCGGAATGGTTCAACAAGCATAGGAAGGAGACCCTCGGTTATCAAAAGAGATTAATGCCCTTTGCGGACGATGTATTGCACAAGAGATGTGGGGAGGTNCTAGATGAGAGTGTACATGTTACGAGATGGGCGAGGTGCTATTTTCCCGGAGCACGGTACAACATAGACACAACTAATTCTGTGGAGTCTCTTAACAACGTCCTTGACACAACTTGATTGTGATTGAGTTAAACACATTCTCTCTTGAATATAGTTGCATTGGACGGGATGGACATAATTATTTTCTCAACTTGCTAAGGAAAAGTTGTAGTTGCAAGACTTTTGATATTGATAGATATCCTTGTGTCCATGCAATAGCCGCACTCTACAAACTCATGAGCCAAGAGTCGAGGACGGTGAGCTACGAGGTACATGATTTGTGTGATGAATTTTATAAGATTGAGCATTGGATTTTGGCGTATAGCAGGACAATTTATCTAGTCCCGGATACCCGTGATTGGAATGTTCCACCAGAGATAGAGCATATGTTCGCCTTACCTCCGAACTACAAAAACAAGAGGGGAAGACGTCAAGTTAGAAGGTTTCCATCGACGGGAGAACCCCAACGTCCGAAGAAGAAGCAGATGGATAAATCTCAGAGCCAAGAAGGGACCTCTACGAATGTTGTGGAATGATAGAGTACGATATGAAGGTTTTTGTTTCTATGTTATGTGTGTTTGAACTTATTTGCAATTTGAACTCTAGCACTACTATGAACCACTGTTGAACTAATATGTGGTGTTTGATAATTTTCATTGTTATGTGTGTTTGAAGGATTATCCATTTAAACTTGTATTCAAATATGTATTTGATTATGTTAGAAAAAGTTGTAAAACTAATATATGTATTCACATAATTTACGGAATATTTATGAAAAACTAAAATACAAAATTTATTTTCATACTTTACGGAATATTTATGTAAAACTAAAAGAAAATTAGTTGTAATTAGAAACAAAATATAATTAAAACTGGAAAACATAAATCTGTAGTATGTTTTAATTTCAATTATATAATTAAAGAAATAAGTTTTGTTTGAGTAAAAAATTTACATAAATAGATAAGCATCATTCATTTTTACATTCTTATATGAATAACATTATACTTGTAAGATTAGTTTGAAAATGTTATCTAGTGTATGATACAAAACTTTGTATCTTATGAATTATTGGACATATTATTACATAGAAACAATGGAAAAGTGTTACAAATTCCAAATATTAAAAGTACTATTAACAATTTGTTATGAGTAATCTGTATTACTGAAAAAATAGTTATTTTCCTAAATGCACCACTAGTGAATAAATTTGGAATCACTGAATTACTGGATATTACTAAGGGTAAAATCAGGATAAGATTTTATTGTGTGGCATAACGTGGCATACCCTAATTCGTTGAACATATGTATATAAGTCGGGGGGAAAAAACCTCATTTACTCTCTTTTCCCCAATTTTCTAGGGTTTCCGCCGCAAGAGAGAAACTGAGGGAGAGAGAGAGAGAGAGAGAGAGAGAGAGAGAGAGAGAGAGAGAG
>OVAP01001600.1:0-22942 GCA_900406295.1 Aurinia saxatilis | reverse complement strand
GGAGCGAGAAAGGGGTCAATAATATATATATATATATATATATATATATATATATATATAGTAATATATATATATTACTATTATTATTTTTAATGAATAAATTTAATCTTATTTGTTTAATCTTAGAAAATAAATTTAAACATATGAGACATTACTATTAGTTCTTTTAATGAATAAAATAATATTATTCTTTTGAAAAACTTGTAAATTATAATGCTTTGATAATATATATATATATATATATATATATATATATATATATATGTGTGTATATTTGTGTAAAATACTCAATAGTCTTATGCAATTTGATATATTATAATTTTAATACTTTTCTTTCTAAAATATTGGTGAGATTGGTGAGAGATAATATTTTTACATTTAATATAGATTAATATACATATTAATTAGTTCATAAATCGTAGTTACAACCAGGACTTGTAGCCTAGCGGTTGTGCTANTTGTTGAAAAAAAAAAAAAAAAAACATATTAAGAAATCAATAGGAAACAAAGAGTAAAAGTATATATAAAATTCATAGTAATGAATCATGATGGAAAGGAAAATAAAAATAATGTATACTATATAATGATTATAGTATATCAATAAAAACAGATGCAACAAATTAACTAAATAATTAAGTAAAGATAAGTATCGAAAGCAGGGGTGGAAAAGAGGAATTAAGCTTCAATTATGGGGTCAAATTAAGTGATACAAACCAAATTATCTAACCAAAAAAATAAAATAAATAACCTTGTAAATAAAATATTATAACATTCATGGGTCAACTGACCCCTACTAAAACATTACGTCTGCCATTGCATATGATCATTGATCCTTGGAGAACCATGGAAGCCAGTCTTTATTCGAAGCCATCCATATAACCAGATGAAGGATGACATAAGAGGAAGATTTGTGGACCCGACTACTAAGGTTAGAGACCTTGAGGATCAATTTCAAAGTCTTAAAGGAAAGTGTAAGGATGAACATTATGAATGTCATAGAAAAGAGCATGAGTGTACAATTTATGAGGCTTAATGCGAGGAGTGACAAAGTTGAGCTAGAAAATCCCTTAGAGATAACTAACAGTCTCTTAACAGATGTAGGAACTCAAGCTGACAATATTGACTCTAGGTCCAAATCAAATAGAGGGAGGAGATCAAGGAAGGAATTGATGAAAGACTCAAGCATCTCTATTCAAATATATTGATATGTTCAAATTTATGCTAAATGTTAACTGCAAGAGCACAGTCTTGCAGTTAACTAGTTATAGTATTTATGGATTAAATCCACAGAGACTTTATGTTGTACTATAAATATAAGATTCAAACTTCACTGAGCATATTAAATAAAGTTGACTAATGAAAACTATTAATTAAAGCTGTTGGAAAAAGTTTTAAATCAATGGGTTAAAAACTAGGCCTTGGGTAATTCTATGGATAATCTAAAATTTAAATATAAATATATTAAGAGGATAATTAAGTTCTTTGCTAGAACATGAATCACTAATGTAAAATCAACCAACTGTCGCTGCAAAAATTATTTATGTCTAAATCGTAAAATTCCAATTTTTTTTGCAAATTCTATAAATAAAAGCAAACATTAATCATAAGTTCAATTTGTTCATAAAATCCCTAAACCAAATTTCTTTGCAGATAAGTATTTTGTTTATCTAAAATATGTTCAACAATTAATTATGTTTTCACGTCAATTAATTAACCTATAGTCTAAATATCAAGTGATCAATCTAGAACTAGCATTAAACACAATTTTAGATGAAAAACTATGTATGATTCCTCTAAGTATTATCCTAAACTATAAATCCATCATAAACCCAAGAATTACCCTAAGCCTAACAAAAAAACTACTCATACATATTAATTGAAACAATCAACATGATGAAAGAAGAATGCATGTAAAAGAGATATCCAATAAAATAAATAGAGAGGGTTCAAAATTCTTCTCTGTGAGCTCTGGAACAACTCTACTGCTTAAGTCTTAAAAGAATTTAAGATCTGTGAAAACTAAGCTTATAAACATGAATTTATATAGCCAAAACACGTTTTGGGTCTTCTGGAAACTTTCCATAACTTCTAGAGCGATATGTGCAATAAAAGGAAAGTTTTCTTTGTTGATTTAGAGGGGTATCGTTCGACACCTTTCGTGGTGTCGTTCGACACCAAACCAATCCTCGCTTTACTCTGTTTGCTCGCCAGAACGACATGTTTTCACTAAAACTATCATATCTCTTCAACCGTGGATCGGAATGAGTTGAAACCACCACCAAAAGTGAAGCTAACTCAATTTCCTATATTGTATCTAAACATGAGATCCAAACTCCAACGCTAAGACTTCCATCTGATATGCTATTTGAAGCCGTTCAGACTGGTTATGCATCATCATTTCGCTAGTTTGCCTCCAAAACACTCTAGAATGCTCCAAAATCACCAAACATGTGCTATATCCTGTAAATACTAATAAAGACTAGAAATACCTAAAAGACTTTGTAAAACACTTTATATCGTGACTAAAAAACCATAAAATCCATGATATATCATATATATACACCAACAGTTAGGAAGTTCAAGCTTTATACACGAAGGATATCATTGTATAATACCGTATGATATCCTTCATCTTATGCTACCTTCAAAAGATGCACGGGGTCAATTTTCACAGGCTTAATAAAATATATTATACATGTATTTATCGAAAATCCTTTTGTATATTACTCTTCATTCAAATCTTGTATGGATACGTATCTCAAGTAATTGAGCACCACAAACGAGAGAAAAATCACTTCATGGTGAGGGATGGTGTAGTCCTTTATCATAAGATTTATTAAAACGGTACAAATATATAAGGAGAAAACAAAGGTATATAAAGCCTACAACCACCAAGTAATGTCAAGGGTATACACAAATTTCTTGGCCACACAAGCTGTCAAGGCGCCAAACAAACACATCTATAATTATTCTTTTATAGTAGTAATATATGATTTACCTATATGGATCTACACAATTATATTCCCTATATTTTTATCCCAAAATCCATAGCCTATGTTCATTGTGATCTCACACACATCATGAATCAAATGGTAAAAACTAACCTTGACAGCTCTATGTTTTTAGCTGAAAGCTTTAAATTACAATTCCACAATTAAGCTGTAAGTGTTACCTTCTCAAAACGCAAAACCCTTAGTCTATAGATACAAACACAAAACACTTAAGATATACGTGATATTCTCCAAGCTACGTGGAAAGAAAAACTTCTTCACCAAAATTTTCACTTTTCATAGCTTGCAATAGACATAATTTCCAATTATAATATATATATATTATCTAATATAGAAGGGTTATACTTTTCAACAAACGATGACAGACTGGCATGTGTCCTTTTTTTTTACTTTTTTTTACTAACTTATCCAAATCAAAACCCCAAAGCACTACTCCTCCCATTTAACACAAGTTTTTTAATTTTTCTTTTTTTACCAAACTTTGACATGTTGCCGTGTATCCACATTTTTATATTTAATTTATTTACTAATTTAATGACCATTAGTGACCATTTAAATAGTTTACCGTGCAAAACAAAATTGAAAGAAAATCAAATAATAATAAATATCATCGTCTTTTTTTAAAAAACGTCTGGAATATATTGATCAAGTCCAAGAGAAAGGTACATAAAAAATGCAAAAGGAGAAAGAAAAAATAAGAGAAACCACAATCTAACATCACAATCCTAACCATAAGGATATCTAGACAATAGATGGGGGCTCTCGTAATAAACGGCCCTGAATCCACGCACGACCTCCCAAGGCGAGGTAAGATTGGAAACGTCCATCGCGTAAACACTCTTCGCGATGTCCCTTGAGATTGTATTGGCAGAGTGATGACTAAGCTCGAATGAAACACTCTCAAAAGACGGGAGGAGTTGCTGAACATAGTATATCAAGTACTTGTATTTCGGCCATGAAGAAGGTTTGGAGATGGCTTCATAGGCCGCCGTGCAATCCAGAGAGATGATCACCCTTGGATAGTGTAAATCACGGAGGCATTGTAGTGTCCAACCTATCACACGGAGTTCTGTTGTAATACGGTTATATGCTCCCGTGAGTGCGTCAAAGCCTCTCCTCGATGGTCGCATGCCAGCCATGCACCACCAAAGTGACTATGTTATATTCGTCATAAGGCATGGATATTACACTTAATCGTCCCCTGAAGAGGAGGCTGCTAATGATAGTCCAGTACAGAAACTATACGAGGAACAAGTGGAGTGGTGTCAGCATTATTTTCATATATGTCAAACCATAAACTAGCTTCCGCATTGGACTAGGTCCGTAATGTCCCGTTGAACCTGTTCATAAATGATCTTGTTGCTCAAACGCCAGATTGACCATTACATCCATGGGATAGCTGTGCGACGAGTTATCATAATGGCAGTGTCTTCTATAATATTGAAAAGGTAAGACATGTTCTCAGCCAGCGAGTGCGAGAAATCATTTATCGGGGCAGAGATGTGAGCCAAAGACCAGAACTGTTTGGCGTGGGAGCATTCAAATAACAAGTGCGAGATTGCCTCAGGAGCGATGTTGCACAACTTACATTGTCTGTCAACGAGAATTCCCCTGGATTGGATCCGTGTGGAAACATCGAGAGCCCCAGAAAGACTTCGCCAAAGGAACATACAGATTTTGGGTTCTATTTTGATCTTCCAAATGCGACGCTCAACGGAATTAAATCATGGGTAGTCACATGTTTTTCTTGGGGATTCATAGATAAACTAGATGTGAGCCAATGACCACTTTTAACCGTGTAGGAGCCATGCTTTGTGTGAGCCCACACATAATAATCCTCCAAAGAACTTGGTCTCATCCGCTTGATTTGAGCAATGTCACACGGAAGAAACAGAGCATTTAACTTCTCGGTGTCCCACTGGTAGTTGGGAAGGATCAGATCGGATACCTTCAGAGAGATGTTTATGACATGCTGTTTATTATATGGACGACGAGGATGAGAATCCAAGAGCCATTTATCGAACCACACTCTGGTATTGGCCCCATTACCAATTGATCTCTGTAATCCTTTGGTGAGTAACTCCCGACCATGCATAATACTTCTTCAGGCATACGATGGCCGAAATTCTGTCCCACACTTTAAGAATTCAGAATTAGCAAAGTATCTACCTTTGTAGATTTGAGCTAGCAAAGAAGAAGGTTCATTAAGAATGCACCAATCTTGCTTTGCGAGGAGGGCTTAATTAAAATCACCAATGTCACGGAATCCCAACCCTCCTTCGTCCTTTGATTTTCACATTTTCTTCCACCCAATGTATTTTGCGCTTTTTGTCGCAAGCATTCCACCAAAAGTCCACCATAGCACTCATAATCTTTTTGCATTGTGTCTTAGTCAATTTAAAACACGACATAGCATACACGGGGAGAGCCATAGCTATCGATTTGAGAAGTATTTCTTTGCCTCCAAGAGAGAGCGTTTTAGCATACCATGTAGAGAGGCGCTTATTCAGACGCTCCGTGATAAAAATTAAGAGTTGTTGCTTTGACCCGCTAAAATTTTCCGGTAAACCAAGGTATGAACCTGTTCCGCCTTCTTGGTCGATGTTTAATCTTTCAGCCAAAAACCGACGCATGTGAGGATCAATGTCCTTACCAAATGAAATTGCCGATTTTTGGAAATTGATTTGTTGGCCCGTAGCATCACCATAAATCTGTAAAAAATGAAGGAATCCAGTGTCTTCAGAAAGCGTAGCTTTGCACAAAAAACAGGCTATTGTCCGCAAATAAGAGGTGTTGAACGGAGGGACAGTGCTTTGTAAGACGCATACCCGAGATCCGACCATCCTTTTCCGCCTTATTCATAACATGAACCAAAGCTTCAGCGCATAAGATAAACAGAAATGGCAAAAGAGGATCTCCTTGCCGAAGCCCACTCTCTGGCTGAATGTGTCCGTGTGCTTGACCATTAAGTAAGACCGTGTAAGAAACCGAAGTTATACAAAACATAACCCATTCAATCCATTTCCTATCGAAGCCCAAACGAGTAAACAACATCTTGAGAAAATTCCACTCCACTCTATCGTAGGCTTTAGACATGTCAGTTTTGATGGCGATATTAGTCCACTTACAATTCTGGTTGGTCCGTAAGGCATGGATCATCTCATGAGCAATCAATAAGTTATCCGAGATCAGCCTGCCTGCAACAAAAGCACCTTGTGTAGGGGACACTACCTGCGGTAATATATTTTTGAGACGAGAACATAGGATTGTTGAGACAATCTTGTAACCCGCTGAGCACAGACTGATTGATCTTAAATCTCGCATACTCGATGCATTGGGGACCTTAGGAAGAAGACATATTTGGGTAAAGTTCTAGTCGAGGGGAATTGGCCTGTGACAAAAAACTGTTTGATCTCCAGGGAGACTTGTGTATTGATGATGGACCAAAATTCCTGGAAAAATTTGGCCGTCATACCATCCGCACCCGGTGCGCTATCAACCTTCAAGTTCTTGACTGCACGACGTATTTCACATCCGTGACCTGGCATATGAGTGCTGCATTCATAGTATCCGTAACACGCGGTTCCAAACCAGCCAATAACTCTGAAGGGTCCCGAGGATTAGAAGGGCTGAATATATCATGGAAATATTGAACAACAATTTCCCCTTTAGCTCCTTCTTCAAAATGTTCCTGTCCCAAGTCATTCTTGAGTACCGTAATCTGATTTTTGAGACGCCTCCCCTTGACTTTACTGTGAAAGAAGCTCGTATTTTTATCACCCTCATACAACCATGACTCTTTGCTCCGCAACTTCCAATACTGTTCTTCTTCCTTCTCCGCCTGTTGAAGAGAGAGTTTAAGTTGAGCCAGTAAACCCTTGTAAGGGCTCACCTTGGACACCTCTGCTTCCAGTTGTTGGCGAAGTTGAATGATGCGGGTCTTGGAGTTATATTGTGAACTCTATTTCCAGCGAGACAACTCCTTTCTGCAATTAGCTATACGATCAGAAACAGTATGGTGACCAGAGGTCGTAGGAGGCGTCCAACCATGGGTGATGACCTCATAAATCCCCTGTTTTTTTAGCCAACGACGATCGAAACAGAACCGCCCTCGGAAACTAGTGTGAGCAGCCACCATTCGAGTCAACATGAGGCGGTGATCAGATTCTCGAAGATCTAGATATTCTGTGTTCGATCTCGGGAAAAGACGGAACCATTCAGAATTCCCAAAAGAGCGGTCTAGTTGACACTGAAGGTAATCATCTCTACGATGCACCACCCAGGAGAATTTGTTTCCCACCGTAGATAGTTCCTTGATATTGCAGTCACGAACAAAGGTGCGGAACGAGAAAAACGTATGCTCATCTCTATGGGCACAACCGAGCCGCTCCGAATTGTTCAAAATTTCATTGAAGTCTCCTACTAGCAACCATGCTTCATTTCTCATTGAACCAAACTGTGCGATATCAGTCCAAACAAGACGACGACGGGGAAGGACTGGATCATTATAGACGGAAGTAGTAAAGTACACTAAGCCACCTACTGTAACTTTGACATATATCCATCTTGAGTTAGATGATAGAACCACCACTTGATGCAAAACTTTTCAAAAAAGTGCCAAGCCTCCACTTAGACCAAGTGGATCCACCAAATGAGCATTTGTGTATCCTAATGAATGTTGGAGGTTAAGCACGTAAGCACTAGAGGTTTTAGTCTCTAGGAGAAACATAAGATCTGGGATGTGTTTAGAGTACAATTCCCTTAGGCGTCGAACTGTCAAGTTGTTTCCCAGTCCTTGACAGTTCCAAATGACTGTCGTCATATGGAGGGGTTGGATGGTTTCTGGACAACCATCAAACCCGCATCATGTTTAGCAATCTTAGAAGGTGTTGCTGGACCATCGGCAGCTTTACGTTTGGTAATATCGTCCTCTCTAAAAAATATATTTAAAGGTAAAATATACCTGTGAAATTTCCTCACATAAAACGAATAAAATAAATGAACGACTATAACCAAATTATTATTTTTGCTTATGTTAGATTTTCTTCTCTTCCGATGAAATTTTCAAATCTATCTTCTAGAGAAAAATGCGTCGCCATAAAGAACATACATCCACCTTAAAACTTCTATGCCACATTGTTGAAAAAACAACATAAACTATACAACCAATTTCTCTAACAATCAAATACTATTATCAAATTATAATTGCTTCGAAGAAATCATCAACTTATACCTTACATTTCATGACAACGATGAAGCAACATCAGGTTCATTAACCAACCATTTATTCACTTATATTCAAGCATAAATTGCATCAATAATCAAAGAAAAAAGTGCACAAAGTCTCAAAATATATGTGAAATTTTCTAACATAAAACGAATAAATAGAAAAGAACAAGTATAACCAAAGAAAAAAATTGCTTATGTTAGATTTTTCTTCTCTTCCGATGAAATTTTCAAGTCTATCTTCCAGAGAAAAATGTATCGCCATAAAAATAATATATATATATTGCTCATCTCTCCCTATTGTTATTTTGAAAAAAACAAAATATAAACTATTTTACTATGAAAAATATGCATTCACAAAAAATTTACAATCATAATTAAAAAAATGATGCAATCATAAAATTACATCCACAATTAATGTGGATGAGAAAATGTAACTGAAAATTTATGTTTAAAGTCATAAATATGTATTTTAATCAAATAAGAGAATCATAATTGTGGAATATTAAAAATTGTAGCTTTAATAGTAGACTATGTGATTAGAATAGAAAGTTAAAAAAAGTAATACAAATAAAATATTTATAAAAACTATAAATGTGTATGATATAGTAACATTTTTTTGTAGATTGACATACTTTGATGAAACATCAATTCTAATATTTAGCTCAATTTTTTTTTTTATGTAAACATTTTAAAATTGTCTAAAATTGAAGAGGTTAATCAAAATAATACGTGAAAAAATCAAACTGGTTGAATACTAACAATAAGAAAATGCTATTATGAAAATGGCTTGAACATTTACGAAAGACTAATAGTAGTTTAGCAACTATATATTCTATCTTAAATATTTATTCAAATAGTTTCAATGTCAAAATTTCTTTATCAACTCTATAAAAAAAGTTATATATAATAATTAAATATAAATTGTAAACGTTTAATTGATTCATGTATGTTACTTGTTTATAGCCCTAAAATTATTATTTCGCGCAACGCGCAAACGTTCTCTAATATATATATATATATATTCATGAAATTCTCGATCTCTACTTCCATTTCTTTTGAGATTATTAATTTCAGTTTCCATTTCGCACGTCCGTCTTTCTTAGCTAGCTCTTTGACACGTCAGCCTCCTGATAGGTCTAAATTTTTACCCTAAACTAATCATTGCAATTGCACATAAAAACAATTATAGTATAAAAGGTTATCGAATTCTTAGAAAATTAAAGTTGCAATGAAACTAAAGGCTAAAGACCTTGTTGAGGGAAAAGATTGTTGAGGTTGATGACAGCCCTCAGGACTGTGAATTGGTGTTGAGAGTCCTACGAGCTACAACTTTCAGATGTGATCCCTCGTAATGAAGTGGAGCAGGCTTGAAAGCGTATTTTTTAGATCTCTTTTAAGATAAGTTTCCTTATTGCTTTGAAAGATGAGAATGCTTGTGTCTCTCATGAAAGACGTCTTGCTCGATCTAAGGTGGAGCAGAATGATCCAAAGAGTGACAAAGATCTGAACGTTGGCGAGCTGGAAGCATCAAAGCGTTGGATTGATGATAAAAATTTATATATCAGAAGTCATATTTTGGTAAATTAATTTTCTCTTAAAAATAAAAAACTTATGCATTTAAGATATCATAAAAATGTAAGTATAGTACGACTAGTGTTTAAAAATACTCTAAACATACGGTAGAACACCGTGTATTGTATAGACCTCTATACATTCATATATGCGGTATATGGGTAAAATATTTTTTTAGAAAAAATATAAACACCAAATTATGTGAATATTTACATTTGTAAACATTGCTATAGTAAACTATAAAATATTATTTATAGTATATTTTAATCAAAATATAAGATCTTTTGAAATTATTAAAAGTATACCGTAAATAATTTAAAATAATTAAAAAGTATTGAAATAATAGCCGAATTGAAAATAATCATAATTCAAAAAACATAAATAAATTTCAAATCTTAAATTATAAAAAAATATATATATCCGATGTATCTCTAAATGTAATTAAAAAAAAAAAAACAACTTATTCTAGTTTTTACGTTTTTCTGTTTGTAATTATAAAACATAATATCTGACATAAATTAAACTTAAGTTTTTGTTTTTGAAAATAATAACAAACCGACATCATTTTGTTATATAAAAAGTATATATGATTCTATATATATATATTGTATAAATATTATGTATATAAATGTTTGATATATTAATCTATCAACATATTAACATAACCTAAACACAATATAACTGTATATATGACATGTATGGTAGTATAGAACACTGGGGATGACCATTGACCAGCCGTATTGGTATGAACCATGAGCTAAATAATCAGCTAAATAATCACAATCAGAGAGTTTACTAGTGGTACTTTGTAAACAAAAGTTTGCTTTTTTCTTCGAGTGAGGTGCAATAATAAATTTGCGTTGAATAATGCAATGCAAATATGTGTTTGGTCAAAAAAGATTTGAAGTAAATATATGAAAACAAAAGTTAGGAAAGTGGGAAGATACTACAAAAAAGAGTTTCTCTTTCCTCGGCGCAAAATAGCAAGAGGGTCTCCGCGTTTCCTCTTTTTCTCCCTTATTTAAGCAACCCTTTCTTCTTTCTCTTGGTCATCAAATCTCAAACACAATCTCCCAATACCAACTTTAACCTCGTCGTCTTGAACAGCATATGTCTCAAAGACCCCTGGTTCCTCATTCTTCTTCCATAGCTTTCTGTCTCCATTCTCATCTTGTTATCTCCGGTGAGATTAGCTCTAATTCCAACTGGTAAGAATGGGTCTCAAGGGTTTCGCTGAAGGAGGAATCGCATCGATCGTGGCGGGTTGTTCGACCCACCCGCTTGACCTAATCAAGGTCCGAATGCAGCTTCAAGGCGAATCGGCTCCAGTTCAGAGCAATCTCCGACCGGCTCTCGCTTTCCAGACTTCCTCCTCCGCCGTACACGCGCCTCCTCCGCGTGTGGGTATTATCGGAGTCGGATCTCAGATAATCCGGAAAGAAGGCGTGCGAGCTCTCTTCTCCGGCGTTTCCGCCACCGTTCTCCGTCAAACCCTCTACTCAACCACTCGTATGGGTCTGTACGACATCCTCAAGGGTAAATGGACCGACCCTCAGACGCAGACTATGCCTTTGACCAGCAAAATCGCGGCCGGAGCCATCGCAGGAGCCATCGGTGCGGCCGTGGGAAACCCGGCTGATGTAGCGATGGTGAGAATGCAAGCGGACGGTCGTTTACCGTTGATGGATCGGAGGAACTACAAGAGCGTTGGAGACGCCATCGCGCAAATGATTCGCAGCGAAGGAGTCACCTCTCTGTGGAGGGGATCGTCTTTGACCATAAACAGAGCAATGCTGGTGACCTCGTCGCAATTAGCCTCTTACGATTCGGTCAAAGAGACCATTTTGGAGAAAGGGTTGATGAAAGATGGGCTCGGGACTCATGTGGCTGCCAGTTTTGCTGCAGGCTTTGTCGCAGCCGTTGCGTCCAATCCGGTGGACGTGATCAAGACGAGGGTCATGAATATGAGAGTGAAGGCTGGAACTGCTCCGCCCTATAAGGGAGCCCTTGACTGTGCCTTGAAGACGGTCAAAGCGGAAGGAATCATGGCTCTATACAAAGGATTTGTCCCTACGGTTTCCAGACAGGCCCCCTTCACAGTTGTTCTGTTTGTGACGCTTGAACAAGTTCGCATGTTGCTTAAAGACTTTGACTTTTGAGATGGTGCCGATAATTGCCTAAACTAAAATCATTATTTCTCTCTCTCTCTCTCTCTTTTGATTATTCTACCGGTTTAATATTCAATGTCTTCATTGTCGTTTCATTTATTGGAATGAAAGAAACAGCTTCTTTTTATTCGATTTCCATCAAATATTTAGATTCGTCTATGTAATATTCTTTTTCTTTTATCTATGAAAACTTTTTGGATACTCTTACTATACGTTTACAAATCTTGTGTTACTTTGCCACTTGCAACAAATACTGTATGTGGCCATTTTTATGATGTTAGCAGACGTATTCGATTAACCCAAAAAAAAAAACAGACGTATTTGCAAATGGAGGTGTAGCTAGGTATGGACATTCGATACCCTTTCGGTTCTACACTTCCATTTCTATAAGATCCATTTATTGGAAAAGAAACCCTTTGGGTTCGATTTCAAGGGCAGGGATTAGTTACTCTATCAAATATTTGGATTCGTCTATGTAATATTCTTTTAACTATACCTAGATGCTCTTACTATAAGATTAAAAATCTTGTGTTTCTGTACCACTCGTAATCAATTATGATGTTCGCAGACATATTTGCAAATGGGGTAATAGCATTTGTCAATGGTTATAAATACTTTTCAAATATAAAATTATTAGTCATAATAAAATTATGAATATCACATTTCATCATAAACGTTCGGTCTTAATTAACAAGTAGCAGACGACATTTTCAACTATTAATTTAACATTTTTTATTGAGTTCAAACTTTTGAAATCTTCAAATAATTCAATAGATTATAGTATTGAAGGACATTTATAGTTGTTTTGATATCAAGTTGTTGTAGACAATGAAATAATGCAGAAGGTAAGCATCACTACAAGACAAAAACCAAAAAGTCAAGAAATAAACAAATCGAGAATCGGTGCACTCTTTCCACGTGTGTCTTCTGATGCTTTAGTTTAACACATACGTTACGATTTGGAATCTGATTCAATACCATTAAACCGCGTCAAGTACAGCGCAGTTTCCACACGTTTACGACTCAAACCTAACGAGAATCAGATCCCCGTTTCCATCTTCATTCGTTGAGGCAAAAAAGATTCTTTCAATAATTTGCTCTGATTTCACCTCCATAACGTTAATATTACATTGACGATAAAGTTGTCGAAAAGCCATGCGATTTAAACTCAGGACTATGGATTTAAATTATTTAGAAAGTGATTGACATAAGAATGATATTTAGTTAAGAGAGCTTTCAAGAAAAACTAACAGCTGCCAATTCATCATACTTTTCAAAATGGGGCATCATCTAATATACTTCAATTTGTCACATGTCTAGCGTTCTCATGTGTGATTGAGGATACTCCTTTATTTTACACCCGATTTGCCCCTCAGCTTAACTAGTTTTTCTTTGTTTTTTGTTATAAAAATTGTTTTGCTTAGAAATACAAATAAGGACCGAATATGTGAACTAAAGATGAACTTAAAATGTGTTCCCCCTTTTCCAGACCAACGGGTTGAACCAAAAATTATTTTTTTCTCAATTCTCCGATTTCTTCCCGACAACTCCAGCTAGTTCGAGCTGCGCCACACCGAGAAGCGAGCTCGTTCAATCGGAAATTTGTTTATAACCCCAAAAAATCAGCGCCACTAAAATTTGAAGCTTAAAGCTTGAAAGTTTGGAGCTGCTTCAATCAGATTCAAGCTAATTCGTCACCATTATCTGATCTTTGAAGTCGTCTATGAACTCGTGATTAATTTGAAAATTTAAGCTTCAAAACTAAGGTGGGTTCAAATTATATTGGTTATATTATCCAAATAGTTGTAGATTTTGTTGTTATTTACCGTTGATTATGCGTTTTGGGGAATTTGATTATGAGAATATGAATATGGGCTGATCTAGTTTTATTTTTTTTTTAGGATATAATGGTGAAAACAATCATTCATTGTGAATATGGAAGGTATTAACAACAGACCAATGATGAGTTTGAATGGATATAAAAAAGAAGCTCATGTTTACCCTTTAACATTCAATACATCATCTATAGAGGATATAACGTTTCTAGGTTAGTGGATATGATATGCTGGAAAATTGGGGTAGATGGAGCTAAGAACAAACTGAAATTGAGCTACATTTCATTGGTAATGAGAGCTAGGAAACAATCATATATCTTGGTTGATGATGATGACGAATGTAGAAGTGTTCTACATGTGGAAATAGATGAGTGTGTTAGGGGGGGGGGGTTTGATATACGAAGTTTTAACCTCGAGTATTAACTGCAAGTGCACAACAAATATCAGTTGTAGTACTTAAGGATCGAATCCACGAAGACCGAATAAAAGCAAACTAATTTAAAAGATTATAATTTAAGTTTAGGACATGGGTTAAAGTGACTAACTAATGCAAGCAACAAGCAGATTATGATTTGGGTGTTAAACAATTAAATTGAAGGTTAGGCTTTTGGGAATTTTGGGGAAAGATTTAGGCATGGTTTGGGAACTTAGTAACCGAAAAAACGGAGTTAACAATCCGTTAATACACAGTTAAATCAAACTACATTGTTTGGATCTCTTAAAAACAATACACAAATTTGGTGTAGGATGGCGGTTCGAACAGAGAATCTCTCAGATTCACGACCGAGACTTAACCCATTGTGCTGATGAATCTTATGTTAGTATATGAGAATTGTATGTATTTATCCATAAACCTTAATTCGTTTTTAAAATATCATATATACTTGTTGGGAGGTAGACTATCTCACATAACAAGCAAGAGACTATCATTTTTTGGAAACAAAACATAATCTGCAGACAAAAATTAAAGAGATTTGAATCCCATCTTCCAGCAAATTGGGGAATATGATTTTTTTTTAAACGAATTAAGTTTTATGGATAGATACATCCAATTCTCTTATACTAACAAAATATTCATCAGCACAATGGGTTAAGTCTTGATTTTGAATACAAGAGGTTATGGGTTTGAATCCCATCCTCCACCAAATTTGTGAATTATTTTTAAAATATCAAAACAACGTAATTTAATTTAATTGTGTGTATTAACGGATTGTTAAATCCTTTATTTTCTGTTACTAAGTGTAACGACATGCCTAAATCTACCCAGTTAACAAAAGTTCGCGATTTAAATTGAAAGTCAACCGAAAGTTTGGGATTTAAATTGCTTTCATGAAAGTTGGGGATTTAAAAGGTTTTTGTCGAGAGTTGGGGCTTTAAATGACCTTTTTCCCAATAATTAACCTATGATCTAGTTTAAAGTGGCAAATCTATGAACTAGGATTGAGCACAATCTAAAAGAAGAATTAAGGGTTAAAACCTAATTAGACTAAACCCTAAGAACCCTAAGCCTAACAAATGAATTACTCAGACATAGCTAGCAAAACAGCATGCAATTAATTCAAAAGCAATAAGATATAAAGAAAGAATAAAAAGGGTTTAAGAAATATTCTTCTAAAACTCTCTCAAAGTAAATTAAAGTATGAGTCTAAACAATGGCCAAAATATAGTATTTATAGGAAGTAGAACGAATTTTTTGGATTGGTAAATTAACAAGTCTAATTTTCCAAAAGAAATATAGAAATCTTCTTGATCTTGAGCAAAATGGAAATTGCTAAAAATCTCCATATGGTGTCGATCGACACCCTTTCCTGATTTTCCATTTGTTCTTGTTTTCTTTTCTTCTCTTTCAAACTTGATCCATTTATTCTCCATAATTCTTCTAAATTACACGAAAACCTCAAAACTCGTCCATGTACCTAAAATGACTCATTTGAACTCTAATAATAATAATAATATAAACTCTAAAATATAGATAACTAGGGTATTGGCCCGCACCCTGTGCGGGCTCCAATGTATTTGAGTATTAAATTTAAACTTTGTTTTGTGTTTTTTCGATATTAGAAATAAAGAATATAAAGGTAAGTGCAAAAGTGTCAAATACTTATAAAATGGTATTGTAAGATGTAAAAAGATTCTTCGGGAAATGAAAACAATAAAAAGCAGGTAATTGTTGAAAACTTTCGTGTAATGCACATTCATGGCTTTCTTTAGGGGTGGGCAATTCGGTTTAATTAGGAGTTCGGTTCGGTTTGGGTAATTCGGTTTTAGTAAACACCAACCAACCTCAAACCGAAAGTAGTTTGGTTCGGTTTGGTTTGATTAATTTTGGGTTCATTAGTTGGTTTTAGTTTGATTTCTTAAAAAGCATTCCATATAACATAAAATTATACTCCTAAATCATACTAACAAAAATAAATAATAAGGATTATTCAAGAACTTGTATAAGAATTTGATTTTATAAAGAAAGAAAAGAAGATACGACACTTTCTTTCATAATGAGAAAAGGGAAGAGGCAAAAGATATATATATATATATATATATGATTATTAACCTTTGTCAATTAGGCAAAAGAGATATATATCTTAAATTATTAACCTTTGTATATTTGGTTCGATTCCGTATCAAATGTACGTTGTAAACCAATTTTGAAGTCTATAAAAAATGAGTACATACCATTTTTTGTGGGAAAAAATTATATAAAAAACCTCTAAAATGGTAAGTATCTATACTTTAAACAATGAAATTCGACCGTTTAAAACAATGAAATTCGACCGTTTAAGGTGATAGCACTAACACTTCAGACCCTTAAACTAAGAAAACGGTTACACGCCATCATTTTCGTTAAAATAATATTTAAACCTGTCAGTAAATTTTTATTTATTTTCGGCAAAATATTTTTTTGTTTATCAAAATTGTAAAAAAATTTGTGGATACCATCCTATTTGTTTTTTTATTATTATTGTCATCAAAGAATTAAACTAAAGGGTAGAAATTATTCAAATAATACGAGAACTACTTGAACAAATGCAAATAAAAACAGAACTTAATAAGGAAAAACAGAGAGCTTCAGAGCTTCATGGCAAGTACATTGCCAACTTAGCCCCCACAAGTCTCATTACAAACAACTCGCAAAGCCAATTCAAGAAACCCTGAGAAACGTATGATTGCACTCAATCTTGGGTAGTTACACTCTCCCTCGAAGAGATAGAATTCTGGTGTGTTTGTAAATAACATAAGATACATCTATTTTGCCATTATTTTTTACACGATTGCAAAATAAAATCAAAGTAACCAAAGTAACAAAAACACATAATAATGACCGTCCGTGTCATTCTTGCTGTAAAATAGGAAAGCAAATTAGGGAAAATTACATAGAAAACTTTCCCGACATCGAGTAACACTTTAAACCCTGCGACTTTGAAAGATACATTTTAGGTCCAAGTTCCAATATATTACTCTGTTTCATGTGACTGGCTTCGGACATGGAAGATACTTTAAAGTACTGATACTAATAAATTATAGTTAAAGTAGACTAAAAGATAGATATTTGCACTTCATAGATGATATATTTGATAATGCTACTCGGAACTGTGAAATTAGCGAAACAGTTATACAATATGCCCAATTTCTTCCAGTATTCGCTCTGAGATAAGAAGCACTTTCCGGAAAAGGGAAAGAGGGACATTCTGCTTTAGAAAGTTCACTTCAAGATGTTGTTTCTCGATACAGTTGCATGGATATTTGGACAAACTTCCAAGGAAACTTGACCATTTAGCCAGACAAGAGGTAAGCCCCATGCAGTATATTACATTTAGCTTGCAGAACTACCACTAATGCATCTAGTAAGTACTAATTCTGGCCTATTAATGTGTTTTTTGTAGTTGTTTGTGAAAAATATGAATAAGAAAGTAGAGAAAGCTTTCGACAAAAAAAGAAAGTAGAGAAAGCAAATCTACCTCATGGATCTTCAACTATAGGTCTGTACTTTTTAGTTTTCTATTATGATTAGATTATGTTCAACTTAAGTGATGATTGGCGTAAAATGAATTGTCTTGTGGTGTACCAGTCAGTGTAGCTTCTTCTTCGAAAGTCATTTTTCCATATATATATCTCAAATGGCTGTTAATGATCTGACAAAGAAATCAGGTATTTGATTTGCACTTTGGAGCATCCTTCAGCTGCTTGATGAACAGAATTGTGTGAAACTAAATCTGAACCATTTATTATTTTGACTGTAGAGTTTAGTTCTGCAAACCCAATGGTTTCTGCTTTAAACTCCTTCCCAAGTAATGTGATTGCAACTGCAGTTCATGGACCAACAATATATATGACGAAATACCAAAGACCACTCCACCTGCGCTGTCACCTTTTTTAGTTGACCTGCCTTTTGTTGACGGTAAATTTCTTTAAACCACAACCACCAACCGGTTCCACATTCTTATGATAGTGCCTTCTCCGGTGAGCTATCTGGTACCACGGGCTAAAATTTAGTGAGATAGGCAAATATGGAAAGCCTCAAACCTCTCTTGTTGTAATTTATATCAAATTGCTTGTCTGAATCCTCAACCAAAATAATCTTAACATCCCTTTCTTCTAAACACACAAAGAGGAAAGACCGATATGAATAGATGAGAGCACAACAAAAGCAACACTTTTTCAGATTATGAAATGAGATTGCGATTATCAAATCGTAGTCAAAGCTTGTATTATTCCCAATTGTATATAATATGTGATAGGCTAGCTTAATAAGATTTTACAAACTTGAAATAGTGACTTGTTATGCACACTAATCCTTCTACTTTTGTTTGTTAGTAACCTGATAGGCACCACTAAGATGGAGAGCAGTGCACGCATTGGCAAAGTCTATGAGCCAATAAGGTTCATAAAAACCAAAGTCAGTAAGGAAGTAAAAATTGTTCGACTTGCCCAGCAGAATCTCAATCTGCAACTCTAAGAAATCCAAGACGTTGTTAATAAGAAGTCAAGTGTTAATAAAAAGATGTCACAAAGATGTACAACTCGCCTTTGCCTTCTGAACCGTCCTGCCTTTAGTCTCATATTTCATTCCCGTAGCATATTCTTACACTTATGCTAATTTCACACAGAACAAAGATGAATACAATTATCGAATTTGGCAAAAGATTTTGAATTAGGAAAGATAAAAAGAAGAGAGTTCATACTTACTCTTCTCTGTTGCCAATCCGTTGTTCTTCAAGATCTCAAAGATTATTACAACAGTAGTGATTGCTATATACAGACGATTACAGTTATATAAACATACAAAGAGGAAAGACCGATCTGAATACTAATCATGAAAAGAAGTTATGGTGAAAATCTATACCCATTCCAAGTGCAGAGAGCTCAACCTCATTGTGTTGCTGAACGTACCTCTGCATCAGGACACAAAAAAGATCAAACACAACACAATCACACAAGATTGACTGCAAAAATGCTAGATTGCTCTCTTAGTAAAATAATTAATCAAACACGTTGTGGACAGAAATAGCAGATAATGTGTTTTACGTCAACATGATAAGGATCGAATCAAGGTCATTTACTAAATATATAGTCAAGAATCGAATCCGAAACAAAATCTGATAAACAAACTCCAATTCCAGACGAACACTAATCTCGGAGTTTTAGGATAATTTTACAATTTTTTAGAGTTTTTGCAGATTCTGGGAAAAAATATAAAAGCGACAACCAACCTGGTTTCCATTTGCTGTAGAAAGTTGTTCTCCGTTACTTGTCCCCCCAAGTTCTTCCGTTTTATTCTCAGTTTGAATTAAGTTTGTGTTGCTCTACCTGAAGAAGATTCTCAAATCTAAAACGATTGCTGTCATTTCGTTTGCAGACCTATTATTTTGTGAAGGATTGTGAGTCTCTTCAGTATAGAAAAAGCTGACTTTTCCACTAATTAGCATATGTTAATCGTATAAAAAGTATACATCACATACCTGCAAGATCATCATCAAGTATTCCTCACGAACATTACATCGAACAGGTTTCCTGCATACCTAGACAATAGGAGCTACTAATATATAACTTATGATAAGGTGTAAAATATACCTTTGGAGCTCGAGCATCGCCATATTTTTGAAGTGTTCGAAGTTATCCCTGCTCACGGAGTACATCATAAATGGATGAGACTCTTTCAACCATATAAAACCAAAAAAGTCAAAGAAAGTTGTTTTCTATTACTGTTTCTTCATCTCTTCCTCACAAAAAGACACACTATTTATATAGCCTAAGCAACTACGACACNCAAAAAAAAAAGAGGGAACAAACTTCTTTTTTGTCCCCCCCCCCCCCCCCCCCCCCCGCAATATTAAAGGCTTTGATTACGTTTTCTGTATCCAAGAGCTATACGAAATATTAAAGATGACACAAAGAAGATAATGAAGCAAAACTAAAATACGAACACATATGGTGTCTTGAACTCAACTCAATTAACTGAGGTTACAAATAAAAACAAATGTCTTTGTAAGAAAAATATGTAACCAAAACTATAATTCGGTTAAAATTCAGTTCACCTTCAGATTGTCAAGGAAATCAACTTTCTTGTTTAGGTGAAGCAGATGACTGAAAGACTTGAAAACTATGCCATCGTATATCTACATAATCTTCAAAGGAACATGGCTGGTAGCTCTCTTGAAGACCAATAATGCAGTTTAAACCCAATTTTGTTGAAGTTCTATCTCCAAATTGTGCTACGGATAACTCTACCCTTTACATAGTACAACAACTTTCTATACACCTCTCTACTAACCTTGATCGGTTTTAATACATTCAAGAGTTGTAACCTTGATCGGTTTTGATACATTCCCATCTGGTTTTGTTCTAGAAGCAAACACACCCGTAAGAATGTGACAAACTCCACATTCATCCAAACTCTGTACAGTTAGCACATATTCAATGTAGGAAAAGGCTATGGAATCAGCAGAAGACAAACCGAATTGCATTCAATCCCTTATCGTAACAAGGAGAGACAAACATGTTACACCTATCGATTCTCGAATTGTTTCGATTTGGGTTTAACAGATCGAATTTGAAACAACAAAATGATATATCAGAATCACAAATCGATTGCAAAGAATGAAAAATCGAAGATTCATATTTTGAATCCATGGTTATTGGAGAAGGGCAGAAACCATAGAACCCAAGCTAAAGTAAAAAATGGGTCTAGAAGGAATATCTAAGCTTACCTCTGTGTGGCAAGAGAGGGCTGTGAAAGCATTGCCAAACATCAATCTGTTCACTAAACTCATCACGCGAACCCAAAATCGCTTTGATCTCTGATAAACATGGCGAACCCGCAATCGTTTAATGGAGAAAACTTGTAAACATCGGGTCGATCTTGTTGAGAATAGGAAGATTAAGAAGAATTCTCATGGAAATCTCCAGAAATCGCTAAACTACGATGAACCATAATTTAGAGATGATATGTAATGTTTGATTTACAGGTAGGATAACCAGGATTACACGTCTTCAACAAAGGCTATTTTTTACACTAACTTTGGCTGTAAGCTTGACACATCAGCAAAAGTCACTTAACTTACTTGTGAATTAATAAGAAGAGGGATTATTAGTGAAAAACTGTAAAAACTAGGATATATCATGGGTTTAAGAAGGGTCCGAGTAAGTTCATTTGGTGTTTACTATGCAGACTCGAATTTAAATGCTAGAGTTGATGATCATTTGACTACTCTTTGCGATGAAGTAGATCAGCAACATGATGAGACAATGAATAATGTTGGTGCTGGAAAATGGTGAGAACATAGTGGAGGACAATGTGGATGAGGATGCTCATTTGGATGACCATGTGGATGAGGGTGTGGATGAATATATTACGCTTCCATTCATTGAAGAATATAATTCAGTTTTTAGAGGAATGTGGGAGATGGTACATGTCTGGAATTAGGACATGAATTTCGTAGTAAGGAGGCAGTAAAAAATCTAGTGTTGAGAGCTTCACATAAGGAATTCTATGACTTTGAATTATTAACTTGAGATAGTTGGAGATTCGTGGTAAAATATCGTGAGCAAGGCTGTAATTGGTATTTGCGAGTGTATGGACCCGAAAACTAAAAAAAAGGTCCATGGATGGTTAAAGTATACAGGAAGATGCTTTTTGCTCTTGTGCAATTGGGAATACAATAAGAACAAAAGGAAAGGCACACCGCAATTAGTTGCATCGATTTTACAAGAAACATTTTCGGGTCAGTTGGAAACTCCATCTGCAAAAATATTTCATGAGAGTGTTGTTCATGGGGCGATTGGAGTAAAGGTGTCATAATCTACCGCATTGAGAGAGAATAAAAAAGGCTACTTATGTACGTGGTAGTAAATAAGATAGTTATAAGATGTTGCCTACTTATGTGTACGTTTTAGAGCAGGTGAATATTGGTACCAAAGCAAGTTATGTGTTGGATGAAGAAAACATGTTCAAGTACTTATTTGTTGGTGTGGTAGCTTGCCTTGAAGGATTTAAGACCATGAGGAAAGTTCTTTGTGTGGATGCAACTTTTCTAAAGCTCGGTGGTGGGCTAATATTTGCCAGAGCTCAGGATCCTAATTATCACCATTATCTCATTGGATTTGATGTAGTCGATGGTGAGAAAGAATTAAAAAGCTGATTATGTGTGTGGTAGTAAAGAAGATAGCTATAAGATGTTACCTGCTTATGTGTACAGGTTAGAGCAGGTGAATATTGGTACCAAAACAAGTTATGTGTTGGATGAAGAAAACATGTTCAAGTACGTATTTCTTGGTGTGGTAGCTTGCCTTGAAGGATTAAAGACCATGGGGAAAGTTATTTGGGTGGATATTACTTTTCTAAAGCTTGATGCTGTGCTAATACTTTCCACATCTCATGATCCTAATTATCACCATTGTCTCATTGCATTTGATGTAGTCGATGGTGAGAAAGATGCGAGTCGGAACTGGTTTTTCACTACGCTGAAAACCATTATGTCGGATGATTCGGAATTGGTTTTCCTTAGTGACAGAAATGCAAGTCTCGTCAAGGCAATTACTGAGGTGTTGATATACCTCATATTTACCGGTTTTTTTATCATATAAATATATAATTATTTATGTTTTAGGGTCTATATATTATTATTAGAGT
>OVAP01001599.1:5563-22943 GCA_900406295.1 Aurinia saxatilis | reverse complement strand
TCCTAGCAAACGCCTCGCAGTTCTGTCGCAAATTTGCGACGGCTAGTTTCCCTCGCAATTTTCCGTCGCAATCTCTGTGTTTTCTTGTAGTGCAAGGCCAAGACGGTAGCTCTGAAAGCAAAAATTTCCAACTATTCTCAGCATCCAGGAGAGTCTTTTTGTGAGACGTGGGAGAGGTTTTGTTCTTACCGCCGAGACTGCCCCCATCACGGTTTTACCGAGACGCAGCTGCTGAATTTTTTTTATGATGGTTTATCTTGGGAATTTAAAGGTCAAATGAACTCTGCTAGTAACGAAAATTTTATGACTCGTAGTATTGCAGAGGCACTGGAATTGATCGAGAACACAGCTGAGAGTTCTTCAGAGAAGAGTCCAGAATATGACAGACAAGAAGGTTGCTTCGGTGGAAGCACAGCAGATATCGGAGCTGACCGAGCAAATCAGTTTGCTCATCAAAGCAAACCAACACGGAGTAAATTCCTGCGACAGAGAAGGTGGTCCTATACCTTATGAAGAGAATTTGGTTACTGAGAATGATGATGAAGAGGAGTTTAACTATGTCACTGACCATGGGTACAAACAAAGCTACAACTCCAATTACAAACACCCAAATCTTTCTTACCGTAGCACAAACGTTGAAAACCCGCAAGATCAGGTATACCCATCTAAAAATAATGATGGTTCTAACAATGCTTTTGTGCTTTTTCAGGGAAAGCCGGTTTTTTTTCAAGGCCAGGGGTACCGGAAGTAACCCTTCAACAACCACCAAGCTCCAATGCCTTTTGCGCCGCCTTACCAAGCTCCAGCCTATAACTCTCAAGATGAGTTGAAGACGATGATGCAGATGATTCTTGCAAACCAACAAAAGCGGCGGGAGAGATAAATGTTAAATTTGAGAACCAGAATGCCAAGGTTGACGGCATGTACAACACTCTGAACACCAAATTTTAAGCTTTATCAAACCACGTCAAGAAGTTGGACACTCAAGTTGCTCAAACTACAGAAGCAATCAAGAGACCCCAAGGCGCATTCCCTGGACGACCTGATGAAAACCCGAGGAGCGCAAATGTTAATGTCATCACCCAGCAGAATGGCAAATTAGTGGAATCTTGCGAGAAAGAACCCGTTGCGCCAAAACAGGTAGTTGAATCGAATGATGTTGATTAAACTATTGATATGGGTACATTATATGATGCCGGAAATGAGACACCGGTTGTTGATAATGCACCGAAAGTCGTACCTGTCGAGCGTGTGTACGTACCCAAGGTACCATATCCAACCAAACCTAAGTTATCAAATAAAGCTGCAAAGAAGACGAAAGAGGAAGCCAAGTGCAGGGAGTTAGTAGATGGAATTGAGGTCAAATGCAAACTGAAGACGATGATAGAGCTTATGCCTTCAATGCATCTTACCATGAAGAACTTGGAAACATCTAAATTCATAAACAAAGAGGAATATGTGATGCTTACAGAGGAATGCAGCGCTATACTCCTAAGCAAGATGCCGAAAAAACTTGGAGATCCAGGTCGGTTTGTTATCCCTGTTAAAACTGGTTCAATTGACTTCGCTGCCTCTTTGTGTGATTTAGGTTCCAACGTTAGTTTGATGCCATACTCGGTAGCAAGGAGGTTAGGCTTAACCAATTTCAAACCGACGAAGATCTCATTGGTGTTTGTTGATCGCTCGGACAAGTATCATGTAGGAATCCTCTAGGACATCTTTGTCAAGATAGGAGGAGCTTATGTACCAGCCGATTTTGTTGTGCTAAAGCATGAAGAGAAGCCCAAAGACCCTCTCATATTGGGGAGACCATTCTTGTGTACCGCTGTAGCCATCATATATGACAGGCGCGGGCTTATAGACTTCCATCTTGACAATATCATGATGCAGTTCCAAATGGACAAGCTACTGAAACAGCTAATGCTTGATGGTCAAACATTCTCGATTGACGACTCACTGGAGGACGGTAAAGAGATTTCTGATGAGATATTGTTCGATGACCCGCTGGAGATTGCTTTGACGAGAGAAGAAGGTAAATTTGGTTTTAATGATGTGGATATTGCAGGTTATACAAGGATGTTGGATCCCAACAAATCCATGGAGCGGATGGTAGCTTATCTGAGTCTTGATGACAATGCATCAACAATTGTTTCCCATAACGAAAGATCTTCTGAGAACCCTTGGTGCGAGCTTAAAACTCTTAAGGTTAAGCTCAAAGTCTTGTCAGTTGGGCTAAGGTACGCGTATCTCGGTCCTAAAAACAGATTTCACGTTATCATCAATGTTGATTTGAACGGTACCAAGACAACTTTGCTTCTTTGTGAACTTAGGAGGTATAGTAGAGCCTTAGGCTATTCATTGGATGACATCGCTGGCATTTCACCTGACCTTTGCATGCATAGAATCCATCTAGAAGATGAATCGATGACTTATGTAGAACATCAGAGACGGTTAAACCCAAATTTAAAAGATGTTGTTCGGAAAGAGATAATGAAACTTTTAAAGGCCGGTATTATTTATGCTATTTCTGATAGTAAATGGGTTAGTCCCGTGCATGTAGTACCAAAGAAAGGTGGTGTGAATGTTGTTGAAAATGATAAATATGAGTTGATCCCAACTAGAACTATCACCGGCCATAGGATGTGTGTTGATTACAGGAAATTAAACTCCGCCACTCGTAAAGACCATTTTCCATTGCCTTTTATTGACCAGATGCTTGAACGTTTAGTTAACCATGCTTACTATTGTTTCTTAATGGCTATTTAGATTTCTTTCAGATTCCTATACACCCGGACGACCAGGAAAAGACGATATTCACATGTCCATATGACACTTATGCTTATCGCAGAATGCCATTTGGCTTGTGTAACGATCCAGCGACTTTCCAGTGATGCATGATGTCAATTTTCTTTGATATGACTGAGGACATTGTTGAAGTCTTTATGGATGATTTTTCTATGTATGGATCTTCTTTTTCTAACTATCTTTCAAACTTATACAGGGTTCTCAAGCGGTGTGAAGAGAAGAATCTTGTGCTAAACTGGGAGAAAATCCACTTCATGGTGAGAGATGGAATTGTCTTAGGACATAAGATTTCAGAGAGTGGCATTGAGGTTGACAAAGCCAAGATTGAGGTGATGATAAGTCTACAGCCCCCTGATTTTGTCAAAGGAGTTAGGGGCTTTCTAGGACACGCTGGACTCTACAGGAGGTTCATCAAGGATTTCTCCAAGATAGCTCGCCCGTTAACTCAGTTGTTGTGCAAAGAAAACAAGTTCCACTTCGATGAGACGTGTATGCAAGCTTTCCTAGCCATTAAGGAAGAATTGGTTAGCGTACCAATTGTCCATGCACCAGATTGGGAGCTGCCATTTGAGGTGATGACCGATGCAAGTGACTATGTTGTCGGTGATGTTCTGGGACAACGGAAGGATAAAAAGCTTCATGTCATTTATTACGCTAGCCCAACACTAGATGATGCACAATGTAAGTATGCTACTACTGAAAGAGAATTGCTTGCAATTGTGTTCGTATTAGAGAATTTTCGATCATATCTTGTCAGTTCTAATGTTATTGTTCACACTGACCATGCCGCTTTGCGGTATTTTCTTAACAAGAAGGACAACAAGCCTAGGCTCATGCGATGAATTCTTTTATTGCAGGAATTTGACTTGATAATTAAAGATAAGAAGGGAGTTAACAATGGAGCAGCTGATCACTTATCAATGATGCACATAGATGAGGACGTGCCTATCAATGACTATCTTCGTGAGGAGAATGTCTACTTGATCGATGTTTGCTACACCGACGAAACTGCAGCTGTTGAAAAATGTGCAATGCCTTGGTTTGGAGAGATAGCCAATTATATTTCTGTCGAAAAAGGGCCCTTCCACTCGGCACCGTCGGATCACTAAGGCCGAGAAATTCACTGGCCATGAAAAAAATGTTTTTACGCGACGTTAGACATTATTTCTCGGATGAGCCGTACCTCTACAAGAAATGTGCTGATGGTGTTTTCCGCCAATGCATTCCAGAAGAGGAAGTCCCAGGAATTTTACATGATTGTCATGCTTCTTCTTATGCAGGTCATTTTGCGACTTTTAAGACGGTATCAAAGGCATTGCAAGCAGGATTCTGGTGGCCCACAATGTTCAAGGATGCTCATGCATTCATTTCCAAGTGTGAGACATGCCAGCGACAAGGAACCATCAGCAAGAGTAACGAGATGCCTCAAAATTTTATTCTGGAGGTAGAGGTGTTTGTATGGGGAATCGATTTTATGGGACCCGTCCCAACCTCCGGGAAGTATGAGTACATTCTTGTAGCTGTCAACTATGTCTCCAAATGGGTGGAAGCGCTTGCAAGTCCAACGAACGACTCGAAGGCTATGATTAAAATGTTTAACTCTATTATTTTTCCCAGGTTTGGAGTGCCGAGAGTTGTCATCAGTGACGGAGGATCCCACTTCATCAACAAAGTTTTTGCCAACCTATTAAGGAAACATGGAGTTAAACACAAGGTTGCAACAACTTACCACGCACAAATGAGTGGCCAGGTCGAAGTCATGAATGGAGTTAAACTGGATTTTGCAAAAGACGGTCAAACCATCTCGTAAGGATTGGGCACTACATTTAGACGATGCATTATGGGCATACCGGACCGCATTCAAGACTCCGTTGGGCACCACACCATTCCATCTTGTCTACGGAAAAGCTTGTCATCTTCCAATCGAGCTTGAACACAAAGGAGCGTGGGCAGTAAAGACGATGAAATAAGATATCAAATTAGCTCATGAACGACGATTGATACAGTTGAATGAGCTCGATGAAATTCGTTAAACCGCGTACGAGAACAAGGAGCAGACGAAGGCAATCCATGACAAGAGGATAATTTCCCGCGACTTTGCTCCTAACGATCAAATATTGCTTTTTAACTCTCGTTTAAAGCCTTTTCCAGGAAAGTTGAGTACGCGATGGTCCGGCCCTTTGACCATCAAGGAAGTAAGACCGTATGGAGCGATCATCTTATTTGACAATAATGGTTCTGAGTTCATTGTCGATGGACAAAGACTAAAATCATATCTCGCAGATGCAGTGATCACTAAAGGCGACATTGTTCGTCTAAGTGACCCTTCCAACACATAGAAAGGCGGACAAGTCAAGGTAATCAACTCTAAACAAGTGCTAAGTGGGAGGCAACCCACTCGGTAGATTTTTCTTTCTTAGATTTTATTTCGTGCTGAAGAGAGAAATCAATCGGACACCCGTGGATCGATCGGCAGCGGATCGTTTGATCCGCGGCCAGATCGATCGTATCGATCCGAGTCACATGTATCCTAAAACCACCCCATTTTGGATCAAAACTCGATTTTCTCTCCCTCTTCCTCCTCATTGGCGATTTTAAGGGAGAAGACTTGATTCCTTCACAACTCTCTCAAAATTCATTCGTTTTGCTTGATTCTTGAGGCTAATCTACTTGAATTTTTGTGCTTGTTCTGATTCTAGACTCAATTCCATCACCAACACAAAGTATGACACTCGAATTCCCAATTTTTTTCTCGACACATAAACACTAAGTTGACAAATCCGGGTTTGATTCATGACTTTTTTTGTCACTTATTGGTTTGATTATGCATCCTAGGATGTTTTTATGCCTAACCCATGCCTTAATTGTGAATTTTGGAGTTTTGAAAAATCCTTCCTTGCATATAGACGAATTTTGAACATAATGGTGATTTGGGATGTTGTTTGCTTGGTTAGGAGCTTTGGATTATCTTGTTACACTAGTCTAGACCTTGCCATTCAATTACCACAATTATAATTTGCTAGGTGATAGTTTATAAAAGTGAATGAACAAGATAACTTGCATTTGTTGAGAATAAGTAATGAGATTGGCTGTCATTGAGATTTCCTAGCTTTGAGATAGCTAGTGTGCTTATACATATATAATTGCTCAGTTTGACCGCTTTTAGTTTTGGAGAGACATTTGGTGTATTGAAATTAACTTGAGATGGTTGTATTTGCTTTGTGGTATGTAGAAACATGGCAATAGATGAAGGAACAGACACGTCAGTATGCAAGAATCTACTTTGTGGTACAAGGAACCCGACAAACCAACTAGAGAAGCCAATGGCATCTCGGAATCAAAGAAAAAAAGAAAAACGAGTTGCCACTCCGGAACCATCAAGTTCTGAGGATGAACATATGACGACCAGTCCGACAAAGAGGAGCCATCGGAGCTTACAAGAGCTTCATGGCCTATAGCAGATGGTACACCATTTAATGGAGGACTACTAGCCACACTCGTTCAGAAGATCAAACTAGCTTACCTGAAGGCTTCCACAAAGTACCGAGAGCGAAAACCACACGAACCACGGGCTGTAGCTAACTCAGTATTCTACAACGGATGGCTCCGCATCAACTTCAAACCTGCAAAGGTCATTTGTGTTCGAACACTACAAGACATGGGAATAATGGCTGATATGATGGAGATCTTGGGACTTGTAGGACTTGGGACATTACCATACAAGACTTATCCACTTCATGAAGAGTTAGCTCATTAGTTCTTTGCATCCGTGGAGTTACATATGCGCGATGGAGGTCATGACAATGCATTGGACGCTTACATCACTTACTTCTCTCGTGGCAAGCTCTTCGAGCTTTCGATTCCTGAGCTTTGTGAGGTATTCAGTTTTGATGCAACAAAGAGAGGATGTCACTACCTGGCCAACTTCATCGGGCCTCTTTGGCACGTGATAAGAGACACAACAACAGATTCCCGAGACCGCAAGCTTTCTAGTATTCGAAATCCAGTGCTCCGAGTGACCGCAAATATAGTGGGGAGCTTGTTTATGGGCAGAAGACAGGTTCACTTACGGATGCAGAGCAGATTCTCCTACATTATGGTCTACATCGATCCATTGACACGATTTATGATTCCGAGACCCGCCGTAGTATCCCTAAAGTTTTATACACGAACCTCGGATACAAATTTGCAGAAATGCTCGTTGGCAAGAAACCGTGCGGGATCAACATCTCCAAGGCTAAGGACGAGATCCTAGGTAATTTACTAACTCCTATTTTCATGAAAAGTGGAGTTGATTTGAATGCAAAACCGGCACCAAAGGAGGAGATAGCGGTCTTTGATTTTGCCTACTTCAAGGCTGCTCAAATTCTGAAAGGTGATTCCAAGACTTATACGTTCACCAACCTTCAGGGCGAAATCAAACGTGTCAAACTGCCCGTCGAAGGACTCCCTACACCGTCTACTATAACAGCTTTATGGTTCAGCATCCCTCAGTACCTCTTATGTGATCCACCAAGGGTTCCCACTAGACGTCGTGCTACATCGAGATTACTTGCTCACCTGGATCAGCCCTCTTTTGTGGAGTACGCCTTGCCACCTTACACGGGTGAGTATGATCTTGAGCCACTACCTTCAGGTTATACCGTGGAGCAACGTCTTGACCGCATTCTGGAGAACCAGCACCGTCAGCACTCCATGTTGACAAGGATATGGGGAGCGATGTACAAGATAGTATGCGGAGGAGGAGCCTCACGTGACGATGCCAAACCCAGCGGAGCTGCTGCCAATGCGAGACCAGATGACGAGCCCACTCAGCGTACGAGACCTAGGCGCGGAACTTGAGAGCGCGACAACATGACCCCGAACTACCATTTCCTTTTCTTTTCTTTTCTTTTACTACTTTCATTTTATTTTGTTGTATCCTTTTCTACTCGTATTTTCACCTCGGTTACATACGAATCAGGGTCGGGGTGCTTCAAGTTGGTATCAACATAGAACGGTTAAGGTTTTTGAAAGGTTCCGTTGCGTAATAGTTATGCTGATATAGTATATGCTAGGAAGCTAAATAGAGTTGTTAGCTAGACTCTAGGCGTAACCCCATGTATTGAATATACACGTTTAAAAGGGGTTCAAAAGCACAGTGGTAGGCTTGTGTCCGGTCTAACATGAGACATACGACCTCGGTTCCATAGGAATCAGGGTCGGGGTGTTTCAAGTTGTATCAACATAGAACGGTTAAAGTTTTCCGTTGCGTAATAGTTATGCGGATAAAGTCTATGCTAGGAAGTTAAATAGAGTTGTTAGCTAGATTCTAGGCATAAACCCCGTGTATTGAATATACACGTTTAAAAGGGGTTCAAAAGCATAATGTTATGTCTGTGTCCGGTCTAACGTGAGACACGCAACCTTGGTTCCATAGAAATCAGGGTCGGGGTTTTTCAAGTTTATCAACATAGACCGGTTAAGGTTTTTAAAAGGTTTCGCTGCGTAATAGTTATGTTGATAGAGTCTATGCTAAGAAGCTAAATAGAGTTGTTAGCTAGATTCTAGGCGTAAACCCCGTGTATTGAATATACACGTTTAAAAGGGGTTAAAAAGCACAGTGTTAGGCATGTGTCCAGTCTAACATGAGACACGCGACCTCGGTTCCATAGGAATCAGGGTCGGGGTGTATCAAGTTGGGGTGATGTAAGTTTAGGGGAGGGTATAAGTGTGTGACTAACCTTGTTTATTCTTTTGTTTTTCTTTTCTTGAGTCATTTTGATTTTTTCTTTGAGTCATTTTTATTCTCTTTGAGTCGTTTTTATGTTTCGAATTTTATGAGTAGAAAAAAAAATAATAAACAAAAAAACGTATTTGAAAAAAAAAAATGAACTAGGGGACAATGATGATATTGTCTATATTAATGCTAGTATTTGTTATTCTTTGGATATATTGTTTATTAGTGTCATTCATTGACTTGAGATATTTGCACAAAAACTTGACTTAGTGCCCTTCCAATTAGTGTCTCTTGTTAGTGTGAAATCTCGTTTGATTTGATGCTTTCCCTATATTATCGGACTTAATTTGATATAAGTTTTTGTCATCTATGGATTTTTTTATCACATGCATGGATTTTACATTTTCCACTTTTTACCACCTTATTTCGATTTCTAAAAATCCCCACCATGTTAAAATCTCAAACTATTTTCAAACTAATGCATACTTTCTTGAGTGAGGCATTTCTGAAAATGTTTCATGTGTAAAAGCTCGTAAGCATTAGAGCGACAAGTCTTTTTCTTCCATTTGCATTAGTCTCATTGACCAATCTAGGGGGTCGGGGATTTGTGACCTTTAATTTGAGTTAATCAGAGAAGATTTGTTTATGAAAGTTGGGTAGTACTAAAATGGAGTAAGTTTGGGGGAGTTGGCTTCTAAGAATTCATAACTTATAATCACCCTTGTAGCATTTTTGTCAATATTGTCATTAAAAAAATAAAAAAAAATCTGAAATTATTGTTTTATTAGCTAAAGAGTGATTAGAAATTTTGTGTTTTGAGAGTTCTCTAAGCAGTATTGATTTAAGGGAGAAGATGAAGATTTTTGTTGGTTAATTTAGTGATTGGATTTTTCGTGAAATGGGAATGGGTAGATGGAAGAAATTGATTGTATGCATCAATTGCTTTTTTCTTCCCTGTTTTTGCATAATAATAACATTCCGTTTTATTGAGAGTTAGTCACCGTTTGAAATATTGATACACTTAACCACCTATCTTTGAAATTTTCCCCTCATCAAACCAAATGTTGTGATCATTTGTCCATTTTTGAGGCTGCACATCATGTTTAATTGAACCACTTGTGGATCGATCGATCCGAGCTCTGTCGATGGGCTATTTTTTTGCAACTTTCAGTCACGAAATTGGCTCCAATTTACCTTATTTTCTAAGATCCAAGACGAAAATCCTGAATTATATAACCATTTCTGAGCCCCACAGCACCACATTCTGATTTTTATTCTTTCTTAATAGATCTAAACACTTTTGCTTCATTGTTCTTGAGATATTTGTTCTTGTTGCTTGTAGATTTCATGAGGGCTGTTCATTTTCCTTCATTCCATTCATTTACTACTGTTGAGAAGTGTTCTTGAATCCTTGTCTTTTATTATATTCGTTTTTAATAAAGTATTATTCAGTATTTTTATGTTCTTAATCATGTTCTTCATTTTACCTTGTTTTATTGTTAAATCATTGATGTGTGAGTAGTTAGGTTATTAGATCTAGGGAGATCATGGGTTGTTAAGTTAGTAACTGGATGTAAATAGGTAGATCATTAGAATAGCTTCCTCCTTATGATGTCTTAATGCCAAAACTAGATTGATCACCTAGTTTTTGTCCTTAGGAATTTCTATTAAACGAAAATATAATAGGATTCTTGAAACCTCATTTAGGAGAGCACATTGTCCTTAGCCAACGAAAGTTGATGCTAAGGCAATTTGTGAACACATTAAATCTGCTCTAATAATGCTCTCTAGCTCTCTTAAATACAAATGAAAGTTTAGTTATTTAATTTATTAAGAGAAGTGATTGGTACCACGAAAGTGGACCAATTTAGAATTATATTTGAGTTGAAGTTTAGTAAATTTATGTCCTGAATAAACATCCAGTTAAGTTTAGTACAATCCATTGATCATTCCCTAGGTCTAACATTTTCTTATCATTGAATTTTAACCCATAGAAAAATTAGAAAACAAAACCCAAAAACCTTATTTAATTCGATTTAGCTTGATTAAATAATTGAATAGGTGATAGTGTAATTGTTGAGACTTGTGGATTCGATCCTTACTACTACATTGATAAAGTGTTAGTTGTCAAGGTCTTTTTAAGTGAAAAAGACAACTTATTAGTATTCGTCCTAATATTAACCTACATGAGTTGAAAAGTGAGTGTTTGGACCACTGAAACAAAACCGTAGGTGCAATCATTTAAACGAATGAAAGCTTTTAATGTACATACTGTATCATGCATAAACCACTTAATTCTTAGTTTTGATTATCTAAAAGAAGCATATATATATATATAATCTTTGTAAGAGCAAGAATGCTTTGAGAACACTTTCATACGGTTGTAGAGAAGAGCTCCACACAATACCAAAGGCGGCTACGAAGTTAAAATCAGTAACAATGCAAACACCAACACCCACAAAAACCAGTCCTCTGGTAAGCTTTGTGCTTCTCGAGTGAAGAATCTTATCGACCACCACTTGTATCATTAATCATCTACGTCTACGAATCTGAAAACTGAATGAAGACAACCAAAATCAAACTCCCATATACGAATCTGACTACTGAAATTGAAAATTGAATTGTATATACAAACATATTTCATTTACGATGAAGAACTTCTTCTTCAATCCAAATTCTTGCATCTCAGAACTACAAAATGTACCATCGTTCACAGGCTATACACCGGTAGAGAAGAACATAAATGTTATAATGATAAACACACGGATTCTTTAGAGACAGAGACAAGACATAGACTTGCAGTGTTTTTCTCATTATCATTAAAAGGATTTACAAAATCTCTCATTTGTTTTATAGTGTAGTTCTCTTCTCTACATTGATTATCATTATTGGTTCATCGTCTCCGACTTTGGGTTAAATACATGAACAATTTTGCACAATTCGGTTTCTCTGCAATCCCTGAATCCTCTCCGACTTCATTGTCATCATCATGATTTGATAAATCGACATTCACATAATCGTATGAAATAAACCTGTTTGGCCTTTGCAAATCGATTATGCATAATAGCGTTACTTAATCCGGAAAATCAATCCGGCCAAATTGTAACCATTTCAAAAAATTGAAAAGACAAACATGATCGATTTTGAGAGATAAATAATTTTTGTTCTTCGATGGAGCGATTTTAAATAACAGAGAAATTGAAAGGGATGAACGAAGAATTTGGGGATTTCTCTGATAAATTATTGTTCTATGTCGAGCTCTATTTATCAATGATGCGTTTCCTTGTTTCCTATTCGGGTGGAGAGAGATGCCTTGTCACCTATGACGCCATAAACTTTAACAAAGACTTTTAACCAGAGCTTCACACCTATGAATTTTTTACTAAAGTGTATTCACAAATAATAAGTTTGGGATTTGTATACATTCAAAATAAACCATTCCATAATGGTGATAAATCTAAAATCTTTTACTCATCCAATACAAAATTTAAAGTTGGAAGAACCTAAATTTTGATTGATCTGAGGCTTGCAGGTTTCGGGCAGGTTTGATGAGTAGTTGTTGTGTTTGCAGATTAAAACCATGGGGTTGCAATAGTATCCAAGGGCCGGCGTTAAGATTTAGAAAGCTATAGACAATTTAGTAAGATTTTTAATAAACCCAAAAAAAAATTATAATTTGGGACCTTTAGTCTATAACAAGCAGAGTCGCGGGTTCCTGTATAACAAAAGCCAATGTCAGCATTGACAACAACAATTGTTGTAGGTATATAACATGGAATCCTAGAGAAAGTACAAATACCTTAAGAGCAGTTCAACACACATATTTATGTGTGTCTTCATCCTTTAAGAGGAATTAAAAAAAAGTATATATATATATATATATATATATATATATATTATTGGTACTGTTGCCAAATCCTTGTCTANAAAAAAATATATATATATATATATATATATATATATATATTATTGGTACTGTTGCCAAATCCTTGTCTATACGCGGACACGGAAGACACCTAAAAATGGAGCGAAGACTCCCACGTGTCGTGATTTAATTGAATTGGGGAAACAAATTTTTCTTCTCTCTTCTTTCTCGATGACGGAGAGAACAAAGATCTTCTTGTTTCTCCAATTTCACTCTCAAATCTAGGCGTCACATCGGTTGTGTCTTCGGATCTTATTTTGCGGTACTTCGCGGCGGAAGCGGTTGCGGTGGCAACGACTAAAATGCCTAAGCTGAAATCGGAGGTGACGCCGTTGCCGTATCGGGTGAAATGGGACTACATAGGCCAAAGACAGATCATTCCTCTTGGTCAGTGGCTACCGATCGCAGTCGAGCCTACGTGGCACCTAACGTTGTGTTGGTCGGTCAGGTGGTGGTCTGGATGGATCGTCCGTCTGGAACGGTTCCGGTTTTAGGGGAGATCTCAACAATATCACTCTTGGATTCTATTCAAATGTCCACAAACGCTATGTTGTGCATGTTGCATGGTCCTCTCCAACAGGTTAAGATACTCAATTTCTCTAGTTAGCAAATCAGAATCAGTGATATTGGAATTTAGGGTTTTGTTTTATATCGTTCACATGCTTATTGAAAGTTATTGGTTCTCTGTGTTTCTCTGAGTTCCGAGAAAAATCTTCATAGAAATGCATAGTTCTTTAGGTGATTAGTGATACTGGTAGCAAGACTCTCGTTGGTGATATGTGCTTGAGGCTCATCAAGGAAATGGGCCTTGCGCAGTAATAATAAAATGCATACAATTTTCAAAATGGGCCCTAATTTGTTTAAAATAGACCCTAAAATGTATCAAAAATTGCAAAAAAAAAAAATTGGACCCAATGCAAATGCACCTCTTGCACAGCCCAAGAGACGGCCTGCTTGAGGCTCTTGTTGGTGATATGTCATAGTATAAACTTTTAACTATGAAGACACATAATTGATGTTTTGTTTTGTGGTTGGAACCAATAATTAAAGCTGCAATGAACATAAACTTTCGTTCTTGTCTTACCAAGGTTGATTCCATGTCAAAGTTTAAGTATAAAAGCCTCTTGTTGTGATTAAGCTCTGGTTTCTATAAGCACAGTTGGTTATCAATGATTGTACGACCATTTTTTTGGTCTCATCGTCGAGCATAGCACTGTATTCTTGAACAGTCGTCAGGCTTTTGTCAATACTAACATCTTGATGGATAGAATATCTCTTTGGGGTTTTTTTTTTTTCCTTTACACACTCTATTAAAACTGTACTCTGTTTCAGGAATTCTGGTTTTGATATGATAGATTAAAAAATATTGATCTTGCAAGTTGCTTTCTACTTTGGAATTTCAGATTACCAGCACACACATTGATTGATAGGTATGTGACAGTTGGTGCATACAATCTTTTACGATCTTGTAGCTACTTTAATGGACTTAATTTACGAAACTTACAAACTTTGTTGGTACGTAATGCTTTCATCGTAAGCTGTTTAGCTACATTGAAAGACATAAATATTTATAAGCTTATTTGATTGGCTTTTGTCTTAAACCCAAAAAATCCTTGGGTTTTATAATTGTGTAGGCTTTGTGGTCAATTCATGATTGTTTCTGTATTTGTCTTAAGACACCATATGTAAAAAGAATCACCATTAGAGGGACAAAACCCAAAAAAAATTAGTGAAATGTTTAGATTAAACTAATATTAAGTTTATTATTAATTTACATTTGAAGACATCCTAATGGATATGATCATTGAGGATGGTCTAACAATACGATCTACTGCCTTGTTAGCTGCATGCACTGCCTTTTCTTTTCTTTGTTTCTTTTTTTCTTTTTTTTTCTTACAGTTGATGTTTTGAGACCGCGAGTTCCACAAGTTATCTACATTCCCAACTCCCATAATCCAAATAAGATGTCCTTGGTATAGTTGATCTATATATTTTGGTTCGCTTACAATTAATATTTCTCTTCAATCAAACAAACCGGAAATTTTAAAATTGAAATCGAACCGGTTTAATTCAGGTCATTTTGACTCCTTAGTTTTCATCGCCTACTTCAGCAGACGCACCAACCCCAACAAGGCCATTTTTCAAATATATAAAACTTGTTCCTCCATATAGTCAAAACAAACCAGTGCAGATTCTTGCATTTTAGGTATTTTCTCAATGGCTTTGACTACAAAACCTCACCATCTCCACCGATCTTTCCTCTCTCCGAACCCTTTTTCCGGCGACCGGTACTCGCAATCCGCCCCGCCGTCATGTCTAAGATTCCGCCGGACCGGCGTGCAATGCTCGGTGGTGGCTAAAGAGTGTAGAGTGAAAGGAGTGAAAGCGAGGCAGATTATTGATAGCAGAGGCAATCCAACGGTCGAGGTTGATCTGATCACTGATGATCTGTATCGTTCTGCTGTTCCTAGTGGTGCATCGACCGGGATCTACGAGGCTCTTGAGCTTAGAGATGGAGACAAGAATGTTTATGGTGGTAAAGGTGTGTTACAAGCTATTAAGAACATCAATGAACTTGTTGCTCCTAAACTCATTGGAGTTGATGTCAGGTAAGAATTAAGACATTTGTTGTTACTGTGCTTAGTTTAGATCCAAAGTCTCCATGTTGTTTTTTTAACTTATTGTTGTATCAAGGAACCAAGCTGATGTGGATGCTCTTATGCTGGAACTTGATGGGACACCGAACAAGTCTAAACTCGGGGCTAATGCTATATTAGGAGTATCGTTGAGCGTTTGTAGAGCAGGTGCTGGAGCTAAAGGAGTGCCGTTGTACAAACACATTCAGGAAATTTCGGGAACCAAGGAGCTTGTTATGCCGGTTCCTGCATTCAATGTGATTAATGGAGGTAGTCATGCGGGGAATAGTTTGGCTATGCAAGAGTTTATGATATTACCGGTAGGAGCAACCTCGTTCTCGGAGGCATTTCAGATGGGAAGTGAAGGTCAGTTTGTGATGTTTTTGTTTAACTTGTTAGCACTTAAGGAACCATTGTGGCTTATATGGTTTTTTAGTTTAAACCTGTGATTAGCATCTTCCTGATTTCGCTCTCTATATCGATTCTAAGTTCTTTTTATTGTTTGGATGGTCATGGAGCATTATGATGCACTTAATGTGTTTTGTTGCATACAGTTTATCATACGTTGAAGGGAATAATCAAAGCTAAGTACGGTCAAGATGCTTGTAATGTCGGAGATGAAGGAGGATTTGCTCCAAATGTTCAAGATAACAGAGAAGGACTAGTTCTGCTCATAGATGCAATTGAAAAGGCTGGTTACACTGGAAAGGTAGTCAAGTTTCTCCTTTTGAAATGCTTTGGTTCTTATTTCACTTGATAAAATGCTAATATGTCGATGTTACACCACTCACATAATTTAATAAATTTTGCAGATCAAAATTGGAATGGATGTTGCTGCATCAGAGTTTTTCACGAAAGATGGTAGATACGATCTCAATTTCAAGAAACAGCCAAACGATGGAGCTCATGTTCTTTCAGCTGAGAGTCTGGCTGACCTCTACAGAGAATTCATCAAGGATTTCCCAATTGTCTCTATCGAAGATCCTTTTGACCAGGATGATTGGAGCTCATGGGCTTCATTGCAATCCTCTGTGGATATCCAACTCGTAGGGGATGACTTGTTGGTCACTAACCCCACGAGGATAGCTGAAGCTATTAAGAAAAAGTCTTGCAATGCTCTACTGTTAAAGGTAGATATATAATTCTTACGTTCGCTTAGATAGTTTACCTCTCTTTTCCAATCTTCTTTACCATTTATCTTGTACGGAATTCATGGCTTCGCAGGTCAACCAGATTGGAACAGTTACCGAGTCAATACAAGCTGCACTTGACTCGAAAGCTGCAGGCTGGGGTGTCATGGTTAGTCACAGGAGTGGTGAGACCGAAGATAACTTTATTGCAGATCTTTCTGTTGGTTTGGCAAGTGGACAGGTATATTATTCTCTTATCTTGCCAGTATGATAGAGTTTACTTCTTTACTGTTCTCTTATATTTCATTTCTGGTTATGTAGATCAAAACTGGTGCTCCTTGCCGAAGTGAACGATTGTCAAAATACAACCAGGTAACTAATTAACTTCCAGACTTATACAACTACATAAACATTTAATGGAGCAACTATTAAGACACCAGTTATGTGCATGTGTGTGCTTATTTTTGCATTTTTAGTTTGTATAACTAGTGTAAGTAAAATTGTAATGAGAAAAAGAACAGGCATAATTTGGGGATCCATTCCTGATAAGAGAAAATCTGAAGTTTTACGTATTTTTCCTTGCAGCTTCTCCGTATTGAAGAGGAGCTGGGCAATGTTCGCTACGCGGGGGAAGCTTTCAGATCACCCTGAGAGAATTGAGAAAGCTTTCATTGGCTTTTGCTTACAGAATTAAGTGAAACCAAGTGAATCTCTAGTATCACTATCAGCTTTTTGTAGTTGTCTTGAAAATTATCAAGTTTTCTTAAAAAAGTGAAAAAAACAATAAAAGATTTTCCACTGGGTGTTCTCTTGTTATGTGATTGATACTGGGGCATTGATCGACCAGGCATTTTTCAGATTAATTGGATAACCGGGATAAACCGCAGTTTGCCATTAGATTTTGGGTTCACCGTTGGAATTCATGTCGATTAGATTGTTCCTAAGTTATAATGATTAGAAGAGTATTGATTTGATGTGACTTGTTATGGTTGAAAAAGAAAGCGTGTTCAAAGTACGAGAAAACATCTCAATGTAGGCAGAAATGAAGTGGTTTAAATGGGTTGGAAAGATATATAAACCTTTTTACCATTAAGTCTCAGCCGGGTTGATAGCAAAGTCATGGTGTTCATTTTGTCAAAAAAAAAAAAAAAAAAAAAAAAAAAAA
>OVAP01001598.1:0-22949 GCA_900406295.1 Aurinia saxatilis | reverse complement strand
GCTGCAAGATAGGTATTTATAGGTACAAACACGAATTTAGGTCTAGGGAATAATCTTAGAAGATTTGGAAAGTTTTCATAAAATAATGGAAAATATGCATTCTGGTTNATTTAGCTCCAAAAATCTTCTAGATCCTTCCTAAGCTCCAAAACACGTCCATGCACCTAAAATGACTCTCTTGGACTCTAATAATACTATATAGACTCTAAAAACATAAATAATTATACATTTATTATAGTAAAAACCGGTAAAATATGAGTTATATCACAAAACGAAGCCTCCTACATTGTGTTAAAAATAATGTTAAATTTCTGGATGGATATGCATAAGTCTTAGCATCATGTGCTGACATTGAAGAGGGAAAGTTCTTGGGCATGAAGAGTCATGATTGTCATGTCTTTATGGAGCGCCTACTCCCGTTTATATTACATGAACTACTTCCACCACCGGTTGAGCAAGCATTATCAGGTGACTATATATATATTTAAGTAGAATAACATAATGTCAATTACCAAATTCATTATATATATATAAGTATACATACATAACTTGAGGTCCTATGAAATATGACAGCGATCGGAAGATTTTTTCGTGACTTATGCTCAAGAACATTACAACAAAGTCGAGTTGAAACTCTAAAGGAGAACATTGTCATCATTCTGTGAAATTTGGAAAAGATTTTCCCACCATCTTTTTCGATGTGATGGAGCACGTAGCGGTGCATCTCCCGTATGAAGCTCTACTAGGAGGCCATGTGCAATATAGGTGGATGTATCCCGAAGAAAGGCTATTTAAGCACTTGAAAGGAAAGGCTAAAAATAAAAGATATCCTGGCGGGTCAATTGTTCAATCTTACTTGAATGATGAGATATCATATTTTTCAGAGCATTGTTTTGCTGCAAATATCAAGACTAAAGCAAGGTACGTGTTTGGGTCATATTGTGTATATATATTATAGTACATCAATATATACTTATAACAATATGTAATTATCACTACTAGAGCTAATAGATTTGATGAAGGTGAAGTCCCTACATATCATGTTCAAGTAGCAGACATGTTTACTCATGTGGGTCGGGCCGGTGGAAAAGCAAAGAAATTTTGGTTCTCAGATAAGGATTACCAATGTACGCATGAGTATGTGTTGCGTAACTGTTAATATTTTCGTCCATTAGAGAGGTGTGTTTACTTTATTATATCAGTTCAATCGTCAATTTATAGTACGTATGAGACGATATCATGTGTTTCTTTTATATGCGCATTTTACACGAACAAGAAATTCGATATTATAATCCTCACATATCAGATGAGGAGGTGTTGGTGAAGCGAGACAATGAATTTACATCTTGGGTTAGACAATACATAAGTTTTCTTATTTCTAGTACAATATATACATAGTAACATTTCTTAATATATATTATTTATCAAATGATTATATAACAAATAGTAGGTGAACGGGTATTCAAAAAACAGTACCAGCAACCAAGAGCAATTTCCCACTTGGGTGGATGAGTTAGTGCAAGGCCCCAGAACCAGTGGGAAATCATGGCCTATGTATTTCACAAGAGGTTATTTATTCCATACGCGCGAGTCAGGAAAAAAAAAAAAGAGCTATGGTGTATGCGTTCAAGGCCAAAATTACTCGGATGCGTCTGATGAAGATGATTTCTGTGGGCATGTACTAGATATCATACAAATTGGATACCAGAGACTTTTGGGCTTGAAGATCACCCTTTTTAAATTTGAATGGTATGATCCCACGATTGGGAAAGGAACATGGATTCGAGAGCGGAGAATTGTAGACATACTCTCCAATGGGAACAAATATGATTCTTTTATACTTGGTACGTGATGTTTTCAATTATTTATTTTTATATTTCATATTTCATATTTACATCGACATATTAAACTATGTAATAAATGAATTACTGTACCATCTTCTCAGGCAAATCAAGTTTGTTACATTCCGTACCCATCAACAAGGGCATCGAGAGGCTCGTGGCTAAATGTTGTAAAAATAAATCCTAGGAGAAATATTGAGGGCCAATACAAAGGAAAAGGAAAATAATTTTTAATTCTCCTACAACAAGAGAATGACGATAATGTCATACCAGTGGAAGATATCGCGGTTAATGTTTTGGCTGATGACAGAAATCCCCTCGACTATTTAGATGCGCAAGTGAGAGATGCTGAACCTGAAGATGAATTTCAATGTAATCTCTCATCTCTCGATGACGACGAAGAAGAAGACGAAGACGAAGACGGCGAAGAAGAAGAAGAAGAATGAGACGATTAATGTATGTTAGTAATTAAAGAACTATATGAAAGCGAATAATGTAATCTAATATCAAGACATTGCATCTACTCTTATAAAAAATACTATATATTATTTAATAAACATTTTGGATATCATATAAATAATTGTGAAGGAATTATAATTCTGAATAGGATTATTTATTATATACATTAGAAGAAATTGTTTGTGGAAAGACAATGCCAAAAAAACAACTGTTTTCCAACCACATGCTAAATAATGCCACTAAAATGCGACGACCAGAAAAAATCCTACTATTATCCAACCGTTTTTTGCAATTTCTATTTTTAAAATTTTTTGTAATAAAAATAAAACATATACTTCCCATAAAACTGTTTTACAAAACATTTTGAATATTGTTGGAAAATGTATGAGATTATTTATTAGATACATTAGAAGAAATTATTTGTGGAAAGACAAAGGCCAGAAAAAGCAAATGTTTTCCAACCATATGCTAAATAATGCCACTGACATGCGACGACCAGAAAAAATCTCACTATTATCCAACCCTTTTTTGCAATTTCTTTTTTTTTTTTTGCTAAAATTTTGTTATCAATATAAAACATATACTTCCCATAAAACTGTTTTACAAAACATTTTTAATATTGTAGGAAAATGTATGAGATTATTTTTTAGATATATTAGAAGAAACTGTTTATAGAAAGACAAAGGCCAGAAAAAACAATTGTTTTACAACGACATGCTAAATAATGCCACTGAAAAGCGACGACCAGGATAAAATCCCACTATTTCCAACCCTTTTTGCAATTTTTTTTTTGCTAAAATTTTGTTATCAATATAAAACATATACTTCACATAAAACTGTTTTACAATATATTTTGAATATTGTAGGAAAATGTATGAGATTATTTTTTAGAGACATTAGAAGAAACTGTTTATGGAAAGACAAAGGCTAGAAAAAACAACTGTTTTTCAACCACACGTTAAATAATGTCACTGAGAAGGGACGACGAGGATAAAATCCCACTATTTTCCAACCCTTATTGTAATTTCTACATCTTTAAAATTTTCTAATAAACATAATACACATAAGATAAAATTCCATTTGCATCATCTTGTTACTTTTAAAGTTTAGTGCATAAACCATTACACAAATTTAAATTTCTTTAATTTGTTCACTTCAAAAAAATATTCTCTTAAAGTATATGTAATCCTTTTACAAGTTTATACATTAATGTAACTATACATAGTAAAGAAAAATAATAACTCATATTTTTGTTTTTTTTACTAAACTTGAACAAGGACCAATGTATGAGTACTAATACAAAATTTAGCTTTCCAAATCCATAATATTGCAATATAACAAGTAGAAGGTATAAAACCAACTGCTTTCCCACTAATATCCCACTGGACTCCAATGACTTTACGACCAACTATATCTAGAAACCAACAAAAAAGCGACTGCTTTAACTGCATAAGTTTAGGGTATGGTAGCCACTGTTCTTTTAGTTGGCTTCTAGTCGCTTTTTGATTTTGGTTAACTGGGAATCAAATTTTTTCGAACTTAACGTCTTTAAACCAAAATTATTCTAAGTTTTGTGATTTGCCGCTGTTTCCAAAATAATGCGACGACATTAACACCACCCTTATGTTTTTTCCAACTACAGACCAACGCTTAAAGCCACTAAAAAGCGACTGGATTTTGTAATTGATTTTTTTTTGTCTGAATAAAAGAAAAAAATCCCAATCGACACTCTCATTTGCAACCCTAATATCGATCTCTCTTCTGCCTCCGTCTATTTCTCCTCTGTCCCCGACTATCTCTCCTCCGTGTCAGATTTTCTCTCCTCCAATACACTCTCCTCCCTTCATTATCTTTCTCTCAATCCCTCAAACCCTCGATCCCTAAATCCCTCAAGCAAACCTAATTGCTCCTCACTCTCCGCCGTCTAACCCTAATCGTAACTTAATCTCTCCTCTCTCCCCGATTAACCCTAACCTAATCTCTCCTCTCTCCTCGATTAAGCATGCCATGTTCGAGATCCCAATCTGGGCGTGGGGGAAAATCTAATTCGCGCAAGAGAGACGCTCAGGGGAATATTGTTACACCGTCGTCTTCAACCGGGAGATCGATTGCTGAAACGCCTGCTCGCATCAACATGCCAGCGCAGTACAATGTCACACCGCCAACTTTTCAAATTCCTACGTCTTCTCAAAGGTCAAATCCTCAGTCTTCTGGAAGATCGAATGACCAGTCTTTTCTAAGGTCTTTCGGTGAGTTCTCCTCCTTCCGTGTCTCATCCTCCGACAGTTCAGTATCCAACGTTCAGCCTCCACCATTTCAGTCTCCGCAATTTCAGCCTCAACCGTTTCAGGCTCCACCGCAACAACCGCAAGCTAGCCACGAGTCCTCGGGCAATCAACAACAGCTTCAACACCAAGATCAACAACAACATCAGCAGCAAGATCAATTGTCTTTGGACGATTTTTTGCGCATGAATGGCTGTGACCAATTGTTTCCAACATTGTCACCCATTCGCGGTGAAGGGTTATGGTACGTGTGGGAAAAATATTTGGGGTTTCCGATTTATACATTTGGTTTTTTACTTAGTGTGTCCTTATTGTTTAGGTTGGTAGTTTGTCCTTATTGCATTATACTCTTGCTTATTCAGTGTCTAATGCCTGCCCTTTTGATTGTGCAAGGTTTAATCGTACTAACAAATTCATAACTAAGAAAATTTCAAAGATTCTAAAGGCCAAGTTCGATGGTCCATACTATAGTTGGCAAGTCATCCCTGCTGACATTCAAGACCGATATTTCACTCAGCTTGTGATAAGTTTGGTTTGTTCATAAGTCCGCTAGTTTTAGGAAATTTACTAATTTTCATTTACTGATTTGCATATCCGTTTTGGTTGGTCAAGAATTACTTGTTTCAATTGTTATAAGATTATGTGTAGGGTTCTTAGAGCTTATAGGTTTTAGGTTTGGTCTTAGTTCAAGCTTTTGGAATTTATGTGCAGTACCACTTCAATTGGGACACTGCTATCACAGCAATGGTGCGACAGGAATTTGATATAGTTTGTTACAGAAGATTGAAAGGGTTGATCAGCTACGCGAGGACACATCAAGCCACTTCTAAACCTCGATGGATCGGGAAGGACCTGTGGAAGCTTATGTGTGACTACTGGGAGACCAATGAAGCAAGAGAGAAGAGCGAGAATGCATCAAACTCTCGTAACTCCGACCGAGACGGCCTAGGTCCGCACAAACACGTCGGTGGCCCGCGGTCATTTTCTGAGATTGAGCTAGACATGGTAAGTCTTTTTTTATCCTTCTGGTTCATGTTTGATTCTTGGTCTCTGTTAAATTTTAACTTTGGTTTTTGTTTCCTTCTGAAATCTGTTTTTTGCTTTCATGTTTTGCTTTCACTTCTCTATTTTACATTATGTTTTAATGTTGTGGTTTTATTTCTGTTTTCGTTTCAATTCCTTGTTTTGGTTTCTATTCTGATTTGGTTTTGGTTTATGTCTTGTTATAATTTTCTATTTTGTTTCAACTTATCTCTTTTCTTATTTGTGTTACATTTTTAACTTTGCTTCCTGTTTTCTTTTCAAATCCGTTTTTTTTTGTTTCCTGTTTTGCTTAAATTCTCTGTTTTGGTTAATGGTTTCATGTCTTTGTATTAATATTTTGTCTTGGGTTGTATGCTCTTTTGGTCTCTTATGTTTCTTTGCGTTTTTCTATTACTCATTCGCAGGAGAAGAAACTTCAGAGACCAGTCTCCATTGGAGAGGTTTTGATGAAGACTCATACAAGAAAAGATGGGACATATGTTGATGCAAAGGCAAATCTGATCGGGGAAGCTTATGAGAAGACTTTGCGGGAGAAGATGGCTCAGCGTGATGCTGATCCTTCTCTAACCTCAGACGGGACTTCTCATAAGCTTCTCATAAGATTCACAAGGGACGAGATGAATTCTATTTTCCTCGAGTTTACACTTAGTGCATGATGAGCGAGGAAACCAGTATGGGCTTGGGAGCCTGTCATGTATCCACGGGAAAGTCAAGGAAAGGTACACCTCCTCCACTACAATCTCTAATTTGCAAGAGCAGCTTAAGGCAGCCCAACAACGCATTGAAGAAAATGATGTTGAGAACAAGAGACGAGACGAGGAATTTGCTCGTCGAGAACAAGAGAGCCTTACCCATATGCATTACCTCGACAGAGTCGTCTTCTTTCTCAAATTCCAACATCCGGATATGACATCTTGGATATGACATCCGGGATAGAGCCTCCGACCACAACCGCTGCACCATCGACAAACCCAACAACAACCCCACCCTATACCTCTTAGCTTCTGTTGTGTATTTGGATTTTGAACATGAGTATTTTCCTTGTTTGAACATAATTTGTTTTTGTATTTTGAACGTATTTTGGTTTATAAATTCAGCTTTTACCATTAATTCATTTAAATTTATTATATTGAGCAGTAAAACAAACAAAAAAAACTAATTGCAAAAAAAAAAACACATTTCTTATGTCGTCGTTTTTCAGTCGCATGAGATATATATATGTCGTCGCTTTTCAGTCCCACAAATCAGTTGGTTTGTAGTCACATGATGGTATCTATAAAAGCAGTCTCTTTACGGTCCCAAAAGAAAAGCGACTGTTTTTCCACCACGTTTTACCACTGAAAAGGGACGACTCCATGCTCTACAACCTCATACTGCATCTCTACTTGCAGTTGCATTTCCGTAGGATAGGGGCAGTTGGATAATCGTCGCAAATATTAACCGACTGTTTACCAACCGATTTTTACCACCTTATAGCGACTAAACGAGCCAGTCCGATCATTTATGCCATTACCAGATGCAGTCGTTTTACCGTCGCCTCGTTTCCAACTCCGTTTCGTCGTCGCAAAACAGTCCCTCTTTTCCAACTCTTTTGCGACCACCGCGTTTTCCAACGTCTCTACAGCGACTATTTTGTGTCGACGCTTTTCGGTTGTAAAATCATTTATTTGCAACTGCTTTTCAACTATTTGTGCGGTGGCAATTAACCTGTTTTCTTGTAGTGAGATAAGTGTTTCTTATTAGTATATGATATCTCTTTATTGCTTTTCCATCCTACACAGAGTCTTAGGAAATTTGGTGACAAGGTCACTATAGTTTGCGGCAAAAACTAGTCTAGCTTGGGCGTGAAACTATTATATGGATGTTTAATAACATATCACTTTAAAGAAAACTTCTTGTTTTGTTAACATGTAATGTAAAGTGAAGCTTTTTAGTTGTCTATAGCTTTAACATACGCGCACCTTTTGCAGGAGATTGTCCCTCCAACAAGAAACCTTAAATCCTCCAAACAAATGATCTAACTAAGAAACAAAAATCACACATCGAAACAATCCGTTTGTATTACTATTTAAGTATTTATCTAAGAATCCCGAGATTCAGATCAAACAAATGTACATAATTAGCCATGTCTATTAGGTATACCATACCAAATATGGGTTAGTCAATATTAGAAAATATAAATTTGATGGTCGAATTTGAAATGTTTGGCACTTGCACATAAAATAAAAATAATTAATACACAACTTGATCATACATAGTTGTTGATTCTTTTCTTCTCAAAGTGAAATATCCATTATATTTTCCAAGGTATCTTTTGCTTTGTTTTTATCTACTGCCAGTATTATTCTGAATCTACTACATAAACCTAATCAACAAGCCACAAGACTCGCAACTCGTCCAAAATATTTCAGATTATTCCCACCAAAATGCACAACAAGCCCGACTCTTTACCTGTCCGATCCAACCCGTCAAATCGCCCCATAGCCCGTCATCGTTCCGCTAGCTATATAGTTCATCGGGTCAAAGAAAGTCTAACAACAAGAGTCTCTAAACTAATATGTGCAATTTTCTTAACTCTTTTGCTATGTTTAGGCATTATTTGTTTCATCTTATGGATCAGTCTACGTCCACACCGACCGCGTTTCCATATCCGCGGGTTCTCTGTCTCGGGCCTGGATCAACCCGACGCGTTGGAGACCTCTCATATGAGCTTCAAGGTCACAGCTCATAACCCAAACCAAAACGTTGGCGTTTACTACGACTCCGTGGAAGGATCCGTTTACTACAAAGAAAAACGGGTCGGGTCGACCAAACTCACTGACCCGTTTTACCAAGGCCCAAAAAACACGAGCTGGATTGAAGGGGCCCTAGGTGGGCCAACAATGACTATTAATAAGGACCGTTGGATTGAGATGGGACGAGACAAGAATCAAGGGAAGGTAGTGTTTCGTTTGGAGGTAAAGTCCGTAATACGGTTTAAGGTGTACACGTGGCACAGTAAGAGCCATAGGATGTATGCAAACTGTTATATTGAGGTCGGTCGAGATGGCGTGTTGTTGAGTGGGACTAAAGACAAGAGATGTCCGGTTTATTTCAGTTAAGCAAAAGTGTTTGTGTCTCCATAATAATTTACGTAAATCTTTTGTTAACATGACTAGCAAACATATTTATTTTGAATGATTGGAAGAATTATTGTTTTATGTGTACTGAATTTAGGTGTAACATTCGGCCCATGATGATCCGTTCCTTTTCATTTTAGTTTATAATTTTGTTTTGTTTCTCTGATGATTTCTATCATTCGACGTTAGATTTATATAATGCGATCGTTACCTTGATGATTTGCACCATTTACGCGTTTACTTAATATTCATATTCATATTCTCACGTCGTTGGACTTATAATTAAGGATTATTTTGTTTATTTTACAAGATTGAATTATGCATTACATTGAAGTAGGAATTATCATGTCAAACCTAATGTGGTTTGTTCTCTTTTCGACGACCAAATTATAAATTAGAAAACCAGTTCGTTGCGTGACCCACTCAAGAGGACAAATGTTTATAAATAAATGTTCAAAAAGAAATGTAAACAGAATGTTGTAGTTTCTTCTTGAGAAATTTTAAGAAATACCTCTTTTAATATGCCCATTTCAAAAATACCTATATTTATTTTTCAAAAAAACCTTTATTATTAATTTAGAGTTGATTTAATGTTTAATTTAGGGTTTAAATCTTGTAGGGTTAGAGTTTAGTGATTTACAAACTATTTGCGTTTATGTTTGAGGTATTAGAGTTTATATTTTAGGAGTTTTGGATTTATTAAGGATTAAAGGGTTTATAAATTTAGGGTTTAGGGTTCTAAACCCTAGATTCTAAACCATACAACCCTACGAAACATTATAGAATATTTTAAAATATTAAAAATGATAATTTAGATTGAATTTAGATTGAAACTAATATATTTTTCAAAAATAATAAAAAAGAAAGGTATTTTTTTAAAAATGCATTGTTCTTCTCATGTTTTTTTTGGTCATATACAGATTCAATCTTTAAATTGTACGTCACAGGGAAAAATGTTATAAAAGAAGTAATAATTTGACAAGAAAGATTGGTAGAGTTTTAACCTGAGCTTTGAATAGAAAAACTTAACTTAGATAATTCGTCAATAATAAATAAGTTCATTAAAAAATATTACGAATTCAGAAATCAAATTAGAAATATAAAAATAAAGAAAACCATTTTAACCAAAAAAAGTTATTGGGATAACTGTTGTATGATATTTCAAGAATATCACATTATATAAACTTAGAATAAAATAGTTTTTTGTTTTTATTTCTTATGAAAAGAAAATTCTTTTTATTTTTTGATACGGTACTAAAATTACTTAGTTTGATCAAAATTATAAAAAAAAATTGTCAACAGCATTTATAAGAGTTAAACCGAGTGGAAAAATTAAGCTGGTGATAAATCACTAACATAACTAGTATCTTGCTTGTAAATTCTAGCACTACGTGCTAGAACATCCGATCAAAATTATGAATAAAATGATTCTTATTTAAATGTAAAACTTAATTAATTAAGTTATAGACGGTTATATTATTCATTGAAAATTTCGCTAACAACAAAAAAATTCAAACTAAATAATAGGACTCCTAAAATGTGATGAACCTTCATAGTTGGCAATAAGAGAGGTTGGAGTTCTATTTTTTAATCAACACTAATTTTTTTGTTTTTTGTGATAGAACACTAATGTTGCATTACTCTCTCTATATATTTTGTTCAGTTTTGTATGTGACACTAATCTCCTAAAAGTCGGCATTCGATTGCGACTCATACAACAATATTTTATTATACTTTTTTTTTTTTGTCAACTTTTGCATTATAGAAAATGAATCTTAAAACATAGACCAAGCCCAATACACAATACAGAAAATTGATAGCAAATTTCAGTCCACGTGTAAGCAAAGAAAACACGTATTACTCTTCTAGAGTTTTCCGTATCTTGAAGAAACAGCCATCGCCGTTCTCCTTTTCCGATGACCCTTGGAGAGATCCATATTCGAAACCTTCAATCTTGTCGCTAGATCCTAAATTTCAAACCTTTCTTGATGAGCTCATAGTTGAAGCTATCCTGTTAAGCTACGAAAGACTTCGCTTATCCTTCGAAGCTGGAAAAACAGGATCCACCAACTATAACTTATCTCTTAAAATCTAGGAGGACTACACCGTCGATTTCGACAACTGGGCGTTGGAGATTCATCTAAGGGTGTGAGATTTAAACCTCTAACAATTACAGAGATAAGGAGAGAAAGGTTAGAGAATCTGAGATGGTCCTTCCCCAAATCTACTGAGAAGGTTTGAGGATCATTGAAGGTAAAACAAAAACAATCCAAAAAGTTTCGGTGTGTAACCAGAACAAAGTCTGACTAGAACCGATCAAGATCAAAGTTAAAAGCCGAATATATCACACTGAGCTCAAAGAAACGGAAAAACTACAGATGTACATAATATATATCTAAACCATACAACACCGGCGGGAAGTCGGACGCCGGTGGTAACTTCACCAGAAAGTTTGTTTTTTAGATCTAGATCTAAAAGGAGAGAGAAGTTGGAGAGATTATTTTATTATACATTCTTGTAAGTTTTTTTATTTGGTCAAGACAAAATTATTGTAAGTTTTTTTTTTGTCAACAAATTATTTGTAAGTTTAAGTTTAATTTAGTCTCGTTTAAAATTTTTAATACATTATTAATATCATAAATCACATCGAACAGTCCGGCCAAAGTTGACTAAGACAGAAAAAGTGAATATAGTAATATATTCTAAGTGAGAATATGCTAGCCAAAATAACCACATTAAAAAAAAAACAGCGAATATTAAAACGATATATATATGTAGCTTAATCTTGGTCTTTAATATTGTACTAAATCATAGTTGATGACCATAACAAGGTTTCTCGAACGATGCAGGCCCGGCCCAAAGGGGTAGGGCAGAGGTGCGACGGCCCAGGGCTTGTCCACAATTTCTTTAAAAATGTTCATTAAAAAGCCCAAATCCGAAATTATTTTGGCCCAAAAAAAAAACAGATGTAAAATTATTGCCATTGTCCATTAAAAAGGTCCAATAATATATATTTTAAAATTTTTGTTCTACTAAAAATGCTCACTTTAAAAAAAAAAAAATTAGCAAAAAGGCTTACAAAATCAGATTTTTTTCTAAATTTCTTTGGTGTTGGACCTTTTTTTTTCCAAACATTTTAACTAAAAAGCCTTTAAAAAAGGATTTTTTTTTGTTTTAGAAGTAGAGGATCTAAAAAAAATTTTTGCCCTAAGGCTCGTATATATCTTGGGCCGGGTGATCTTTCTCCTTCTTCACTATTCCAAATTCATCTCGTTTCTCGTCCTCTTCCTCTTCATCAAAACACTAAATGCACAACCAACATATCTCAACAGCTACTGCTACACATCAGACAACTACATGGCACATAGTCCCTACAGATCCAATCTAGATACTCTCATGTCCACTCTTCGTTCTCAATCATCCGACAAAGGTTTCTACAGCTACGTATCGGGTTCTTTCCCGAGCACAACGGTGTACGAAACTTATCTATGTCGCGGAGATATCTCATCTTTAACTTGTGAATCATGCATCTCAAGAGCGTCTAAAAACGTTCTTTTAAATGCCTTATCCAAAAAGAGGCCATCATATGGTATGAAGAATGTTTCCTCAAATACTCTAGAATTCAAAGATGAATTGTGAACACAAAAGATAAAGAATAACTCTCTTTATTGCTTTAGAAAAATAACTAAAAAACTAAAGCTCTTTCTCACAACTCATAAGCTATGTCACAAGTTGACATCTTCTTATATAAGCAAGAGAAGAACTAGGCTTTCCTAAAACATAAAGAAAAACTTATATTCTCACATATTTAGATTCCTCCTAAATATGATCTAGCTTGCAGTAATTTTGAAGTAATTTTGCTTCACCTTTTGAACTCCAATGAGATCCCTCATTTCCTTGAACTTGATTCTTCCAAGAGCCTTAGTCAATATGTCTGCCTTTTACTGACTTCCCGGAACATGTTCCACTCCTATTTGTCCATTCTCAACACATTCACGTATAAAATGATATCGCCTATGTATGTGCTTACTCTTGCCATGAAAAACTGGATTCTTGGTAAGAGCAATTGCAGATTGATTGTCAATACATATGATGACCCTTTCACACGATGCTCCTGTAATTTCACTTAGCAGATCTTGTAGCCAAATAGCCTGCTTTGCTGCTTCAGTTCCTGCCACGAACTCAACTTCACAAGACGATATTGCTACTATCTCTTGTTTCTGTGAGCACCAAGTGATCGGACTCCTACCAAGGTAGAAAATGTGTCCTGTTGTACCCTTTCCATCATCTGGATCAATATTGCAGCTGCTATCACTATAGCCTATTAATCTTGGGACTTTCGTACATCGGTCAAACGTTAGTCCAAGAGTAGTGGTTTCTTTTAGGTATTTTAGACATTGCTTCATTGGAGCCGCATGTGACTCTCTGGGGCTCTGTATATATCGACTCAAAACTCCCACACAATATGACAAGTCGGGTCTCGTATGAAGCAAGTATCTAAGGCAACCAACATTTCTTCTATAAACCATAACATCAACCTCTCTTTCATTCTCTGCTTTTGACAACTTCAGACCAGCATCCATAGGAATTTGAACCGGGTTACAATCCTTCATGCCCGCTTCTTCTAAGATCTTGAGGATGCCCGCTTCTTCTAAGATCTTGAGGGCGTACCTTTGTTGGTTTAATGCTATTCCTTCACGGTGTTGTATTACTTCAATTCCAAGGTAGTATGTAAGTTTTCCAAGATCACTCATGTCGAACTTAGAAGCCATATCTTTCTTGAAATTGTTGATGATATCCAAGCTTGTACCTGTGACAAATAAGTCATCAACATACACTACTACAATTAGAAGATGTTCTCGAACCGTTTTTTGATAAACAGATGGTTCCTTCGAGCATTTCTTGAACTGAAGACCAATGAGAATGTAGTTTAGCTTGTTGTTCCACGCCCTTGGTGCTTGCCTTAATCCATACAATGCTTCATTAAGTTTGTATACATTTTCTTTACTTCCCTTCTTCTCAAACCCCTCTGGTTGACACACATAAACATTTTCTTTAAGTTCTCCGTGAAGAAAAACTGTTTTGACATCGAGATGATGTATTTCCTATCCATGTGATGCTGTAAGGTTGATGAGGAGTCTAATGGTTTCAATCCGTGCCACTGGCGCAAAGACTTCTTCAAAATCTACTCCATATTGTTGTACATAACCTTTAGCAACAAGCCGAGCCTTGTATTTGTTAATGCTCCCATCAGAATTTTGCTTGATCTTGAATACCCACTTTAAACCAATAGGTTTTAGTCCATAAGGTAAATCCACAAGATCCCAAGGTTTATGCTTCTCGATAGATTTGATCTCATCTTCACAAGCGTGTGTTCACTCTTTAGATTCCTTAGCTTCGTGAAAGCTTCTTGGTTCATCGTTTAAACTCATGAGTAAAAGTTCACCTTCTTCTTCAGCAAGCAAGACGTAATCATCAAGATATTTTGGGCGTATGCTCTGCCTTTGTGTTCTTCTCAAGACTGATATCGTATTATCATGAGACCGAGGATTATGAATCACTTCCGTCTCTGTATCGTGTGATACTACACCATCATTATCCACAAACTCATCCTCCACAACGTCTTCATCATGATCATCTTCAACATCTCCAGACTGATCTTCATTAGTGATTCTCTCTGTTTCAGCATTCTCCATCGTTTCTTGGAGACCACGATTACCAAATTCTCCAAGAGTAAAGCTGAAGTGTTCACCATATTCACTTTCTGACCAGTTGATTTTCCAGTTCCACCCGTTTGCTTCATCGAACACAACATCACGACTCACTATTATCTTCCGCGTTTGAGGATTGTATATGCGATATGCTTTAGATCCAGGTTCTGTTCCAAGATGAACAAGAGTACGCGATCTATCATCAAGTTTCTTTACGTGTGGTGTCTCCACCTTTGCATATCCAATACAACCAAAAACTCGAAGATGATCAATATTTGGGTTTTTTTTCACTTAAAGCTTCATACGGTGTTCGCTCCTTGAGTGCTCTTGTGGCAATCCTATTTAACAGATATGTCGAATGCCTTACTGCCTCTCCCCAAAGATAATTTGGCATATGCATATGCTTTAGGATGCTTCTTGCCATCTCCATTAGAGTCCTATTGCGCCTCTCAACCACACCGTTTTGTTGAGGAGTATATGGAGCAGTGAGATGTCTCATGATTCCAGATTCTTCACAAAACAAGTTAAATTCTTCTGATACAACCTCTCCTCCTCGATCTATTCTAAATGTTTGTATGCTTGCTCCTAACTCTTGTTCGACCAAGCACTTGAAGTTTTTGAATTTGCTAAAAGCATCACTCTTTTCTTTCAGCAAAATTTTCCACATGTACCTTGAGATATTATTTATGAGCACGAAAATATATCTGTTTCTCGCCATCGTACTCGGTGTTATGGGGCCGCAAAGATCTCCATGTATAAGCTCAAGTATCTTGGTTGCTCGGTAAGTACTTGCTTGCGGGAACACTTGCTTGGTTTGCTTCCCAAGTAGGCATGAACCACATATTTCTTTTTGTATGCTAATATTCGGAATTCCTATGACAAGCTCTCGTTGTATCATGGACTTGACTGTCTCAAAGTTTACATGTCCCAACCTTGTTTACATCTAACAAGCAGTGTATCGTATCCCCATACACCTTGTAAAGTCGGTTCTTGGACCTATTTTCTTTGACAAGCAGGTTTCCATTACGATCATGCATTATAAGATATATTTCTTTCATCCTTATGTCACAACCTGATTCTGTGGCTTGTCCGAGACTGATGATGTTACTGTTTAAGTCTGGAATGAAATAGACATTGTTCATCACTCTTGGTTCCCCATTCCTATCAATAAATTCGATTGACCCTTTTCCTTTGATGTCTATGCGAGAGTTATCACCAAATCTTTCTTTTCCGGTCACATAGTGGTTGATCTTTGAGAAATATCTATGATCTCCGGTCATGTGATTACTAGCTCCGTTATCAAGGTAACAAACATTCTCCTCGTCAGTGGTTGTCTCGTATTTGCTTGGTAGGCAATTCTTCTCATTTAAAAACACTACCTCATGCATCATAAGCTCATCCGCATCTTGTGTATGATCTTGTGTATCTTTATGCTCATTCTCTTGAGCCTCTTGTAGCTTGAGTAGGCGATCAGGACAATCAGATGCATAGTGACCTTGCTGGTCACATCGATAACATGTCACTCTTGAAGTATCTCTTCCTCGTCCACGACCTCTTCCTCTATAGTCTCCACTATAGTCATGTCTTGGCTGAGATTCCGTATTTTGCATACATAAGCTTACTTTGATCTTGAACTTCCTCTTCATCAAAGATTCGCTCTTCATATGCTTTCAAGCGTCCGACAATGTCTTCGAAGCTTGTGGTTTTTAGGTCTAGCACTTGTTCCAGAAATGCCACTAGATGTATATACTTATTCCGGGGAAGGCTTTAAAGAAAATTCTTAACCAGCTTTGATTCTTCAATGTTTTATCCTAGATAAGCTGATTTTGATGATATCTCCGATAACTTGCCTGCAAAGTCATCAATCTTATCGGAGTCTTTCATCTTGTGACAGTCAAATTCTGCCATCAGAGTTTGTAACCTAGCTTCTTTGACTCTCTCTGCTCCGACATGCCTTGCTCGAATTGCTTCCCATACTTGTTTCGCTTTATCGAGCTCTCCAACTTGCAAGATAAGGCTCTCGGGTATGGATTGGAACAACAGAGCTATGGCCATATGATTCTTCTCATTATCGGCCTCTGTTGGTTCTGTTTCTATGATTTCCCATACCTTGTGAACCTTGAGGGCAGCCTTGATTCTTATGGCCCATACCGTGTAATTAATTGCACTGAGCATGGGACATTGAATCAAAGATAATCCTCCTCCTCCTGCTTCTTTTGGCTTCGTTGTCACCGTGATATCCTCCATATTGGTAGACCTAATCTCACAATCCACACAAACTCACGATTCGCCAAAGACCTTCAAGGCTCTGATACCAAATCTAGAATTCAAAGATGAATTGTGAACACAAAAGATAAAGAATAACTCTCTTTATTGCTTTAGAAAAATAACTAAAAAATTAAAGCTCTTTCTCACAACTCATAAGCTATGTCACAAGTTGACATATTCTTATATAAGCAAGAGAAGACCTAGGCATTCCTAAAACATAAAGGAAAACTTATATTCTCACATATTTAGATTCCTCTTAAATATGATCTATTTCCTAATCTTCTCTTGTTTGAATAGCTTGCACCTCAAGTTAGATTTAAGTTTACTCCAACAGATACTCCAACAATCAATTTTTCTCCATTTTTGATTATGGACCGTTCGTTACGTGGACGACGTACAATACCATGCTGTAGAGGTATACGATCTGAATGGATTGGTACAATGCACACCTGATCTTGATCAATATGATTGCTATAGATGCCTTAATCCGCGTATAATGAGACTGAAGGTTGTTGTTACGGGAAACGTTTTGTGTTGGTTTACTTAACCTGTTAGGACCAAAATTACTACACTGGCGAATCTGATAATATTGCAAAGTATAGATTACAAGAACAGCTGTAAAAATTCAATACCGAACGATGAACGGATTGATTGAAAGATGTGAAGAGGCGAGACGCTCTTTCCTTAATTCTGTAATCGCCCGTAATGTGACGGTTTTGATGCGATTCAAATCCCATGATACAACTCCACTTTCGACTGAGCCGCAACACTCGATCTCAGAAGCTAACGAACCAAGAATTAGGATGCACTCTCAAGCTAAAGATAAAAAAGAAAATAAAGACTAGCAGGAGATTGTTTTTTCTTTTGTTTTGTATGAACTTGTATCAGAACATATGGAGAGCCAAAAGAAACACACGCTCTGTGTTTTTCTTTTATAATCAGCTTTTTACAAGCTTTTAATTTGATAATAATAATCAATATTGATTATCGGTTACATGAGAATCATCACATTAAAACCAATTTGATTTTGTCCTTAATGTCTGATTTTCATTCAAAGCCAAAGCAATAACGTAAACATAATCCCAACAATTAAAATTTGATTTATGTTACTTAACACATATTAAATTAGGATTTTTGTATTAAATTAATTAATTACAAATAAATATTTGGTTCTAATGACATAAGCTATTGGGCCTAAAATTCATTAACCAAATTTTCATCCTAATCCAAATCACCTCCATATATAAACAAGAGGATTTTCACCTCATGTTTCCAATGTGGTAAATTTGCTAGTTTTTACACTTAGCTAAATTATCAAGCTTTTTACAAGCTTTCCAAGTCATTGATTTTGGACCAACATTTCTCATTCAAACAAGTACCGTTTTTTGACATATGAACCCACTACATTGTAGTGATCATAACAAGGAATCCAATGACTCCAAAATCCGAGTATTCCGGCAACTAAATTGCTCGGACAAGCCTCCGGAATAATGGCCAATGCCATTTGTCAAAAACCGATTCCAACATAACCAATTGCATGTTGACGTATAAAGCCAGTTTCTTGGCGTCATCACCACCGCCACCTCCACCACCTCCGCCTCCACCACCTCCGCCTCCACCACCACGTCTTTCTAGCGGTAGTGATAGCCCTGATTCCGATGATTCATTTTCTTTTAAGCTGAAAGGTGAGAATTCTAATAATTAACTTTAATTAGACACTAGTCTCTTTACATAACTATTATAACTAAGACACTAGTCTTGAATTCCTTTAATGTAACATTTTAAATTGTGTGCAACATATTTTTCATAGTCTAAGTTATTTATCATAATTAGTATTTGTTAGACATCTAATATACACATATTCAGTAAAATCACTACAATCTAATAACTTTGAGATATTAAATTTAGTTGTATTAGTTGGTTCATAAACTAATTTTTAGACTGAATAAATTACTAATTACGGTATTAATTTATAGAGTATATTTATGTAACAGTGCCTACAAATAGTTTTAGGAAATGAACATTGTGAATTTATTGTAAATTAATATTGAATAATTTAATGCAATTTGATCATATATATCACCTCTTTTTTGTGTGTGTGTAAACTTATATATCCTCTTCCATTCTTATTAAAGAGTTTTGGTTGCATGCATGTAGGTAGATTGTTTCGGAAAATAATAGCTCCGGTAATAGTTGCGGTGGTAATGATTTTGGCAATTTGGTGATAGTTGTTGTTGCCTTAAGAAAAAATAGAAAACGAATGAAAGAGAACCGTCTTCAGAAACGGCGACGACCAATGTTGTTGAAAAATCGCATTGCTGATCAATCAACGGCCAAAACTGAATCATGTTGCCAATTTCATGATTCAGTTTTGGGTTGAAGTTTTCTTTACTGCATATTATTTGAGCAATCTAATGCCTACTGTGGTAATTCCAGGTACTATCAGCCCTTATGAGAAACTACACAACAAGGCTCCTGATTATTCTTCTTTGAGGGTCTTTGGTAGTGCTTGCTTTCCAACGCTTACAGACTATAGTCAAAACAAGTTTGATCCTAAGTCTCTGAAGTGTGTCTTTCTTGGTTACAATGCCAAGTACAAAGGCTACAGATGCCTAAATCACCCACTGGTAAAGTGTATATTAGCCGCCATGTGATTTTTGATGAAGAAACTTTTCCATTTGCCACTGAGTATGTCAACCTGCAGTCAAACTCAACAGACTCACCATTATTGGCATCTTGGCAAAGCAGTTTCACAAGAAATTCAACTCCAGAATCGTCAAGTTCAGGTAACAACTCTCTAGTTTCAACATCAAATATCTCGACTTCAGTACCACTTCCAATTCTAGTTCCACCTCTGCAACCTACAATTCAGAATAATGCAGATGTAGGTGAGTCGATTGGAGAAGAAGATGAGTGTTCTGGGTGTACGTCAGGCTTAGATCCTGTTACTATAGGCAACAACGCTCATTCTTCTTCCTCTGAGTCAGATTCACCATTGTCTGCTCTAAGATTTCAGAATGCTCCAACTATTCAATCTAGTTCTCAGCATTCTATGATCACCAGAGGAAAACTAGGAATTGTCAAACTAAATAGAAAGTCAAGTATCCTGAACCAAAAACTGTGACAGAGGCTTTAAAACACCCTGGCTGGAATAATGCCATGGGAGAGGAAATAGGCACAAAAACGTTTACATGGTCACTTATTCCATTTGTCAAAGGCATGAATGTACTTGGTAGCAAATGGATTTTTAGAACTAAACCTAATGTTGATGGATCTCTGGATAAGCTCAAAGCAAGATTAGTAGCTCAGGGATTTAATAAAAAAGAAGGCATTGATTATTTGGAATCTTACAGCCCGGTTGTAAGAACATCAATAGTCAGAATGGTTCTTGATATTGCTATTGTGTTAAGCTGGGAACTAAAGCAACTTGATATCAAGAATGCTTTCTTACATGGAGATCTTGAAGAGACAGTTTATATGAAGCAGCCTGCTGGTTTTGTTGACAAAGAGCATCCGGATTATGTCTGCCAGCTACACAAGTCCATTTATGGACTCAAACAGTCTCCAAGGGCCTGGTTTGATAAGTTTAGCTCATTCTTGCTGGAATTTGGGTTTGTCTGCAGTAAATCTGATCCGTCACTCTTCATCTACTCTAAGGATGTTAATGCTATGTTCTTATTGTTATATGTTGATGATATAGTCTTGACAGGCAACAATCAAGTCTTGATTCAACAGCTCATGGATGAACTTAGCACACAATTCAGGATGAAGGATATGGGACAACTCAAATACTTTCTTGGAATACAAATACAGTACCAAGAGGATGGCTTATTCATGTCTCAACACAAATATGCTCAAGACTTGTTAACTGTGGCTGGCATGACAGATTGTGCTGAAGTTAACACTCCATTGCCACTCAATTTGGACAGAGTACCTGATCAAGATATTCTAATTCAAGATCCCACATACTTCAGGAGTCTAGCTAGTAAGAAAACTTCAGTACCTCACCCTGACAAGACCAAATCTTCAGTTCTCTGTGAGCTATGTATGTCAGAAAATGCATGCTCCGTCGGTATCAGACTTCAATCTTCTCAAACGGATCTTGAGGTATGTTAAGGGAAGTGTGGAGTTTGGCATTTTCTTTCACAAGTATACAAATTTTGATCTCCTATGTTATAGTGATAGTGATTGGGCAAACTGCAAAGAAACAAGAAGATCTACCTCGGTGCTAACATTATCTCCTAGTCAGCAAAGAAACAACCTACAGTCTATAAAAGCTCAATTGAAGCTGAATACAGGTCATTGTCTGAAACTGCAGTAGAATTGTCTTGGATCAGCTCTATGCTTAAGGAGTTCAGATATCACAGCCTAAACAACCAAAATTGTTATGTGATAACCTGTCTGCTATTTACCTCTCTGCAAATCCGGTTCTGCACAAAAGATACAAGCACATAGATATGGACTATCATTATGTGCGGGAGAAAGTTGCTCTTGGCTCCTTGGTTGTTCATCATGTTCCAACAACACACCAGCTTGCTGATATCTTCACAAAGTCTCTACCCAAAAATGCTTTCACATTTCTTCGTCGCAATCTTGGTGTGGTTCCAAGACCCACACAAAGCTTGAGGGAGGGTGTTAGCATAAACAAGGAAATCTTGCTAAGTGTAAAGAACACTGTCTCAACAAGAGTGTTCGACTAAAGATCAGTTTCCAGGCCCAGTAACGAAGAGGACCAGTGAGCCCAATGACTTTGATTTACAACGGTCAAATGCAGAGAGGACAAACTCCAAGTTGCAGAACATTCAAGGAAGCTTAAAGCAACAGCAAAAGGTGAATACAACAGCTACAACCAGCAAGGCTAAGACCAGTACAAGGTTTACGATCGTGACAACAAACATATAGATTTCAATCAAATCAAGGGCCGAAAACTAAAGAGAGATTAGGGCTTCAAGCATTTTCAAGTTGTATAAATACAAGGAAAATGTGATGTAAAACCCTAAGTGATTAAAATCAATAAAAGTTGGGTTGCCTGCTTAAAACCCCCCCTAATATATCGACTAAAGCAGTAAAGCCCTGTACTATTTTGCGCTTTCTCTTACGACATGAACTTTACGATTCTGTCTAATTGCACATGTACTTTCCGATTCTGTCTAATTGCACATGTACTACATTTAGTCTCTCCAGATAGCCATTTAAAATTGAACCGGATCTTAACCGGATAATTAGCATTTTGAAATCGCGTTTGCAGATTGATTTAATAAGATTAAAAATATCTAGATACAATTGACAGCTTAAAACCCCCTTTACTATATCGACTAAAGCTGTAACACTCTGTACTATTTTTATCTTTGTCTTACGACATGAACTTTCCGATTGGGTAAAAGATTTAGCTTCCTCGATAGAAGCTTCCACCGAGGATGATGACGGACTTGAATTAGTCACTCTCCTCCGTGAGCTAAAATGGCTAATCGAAGACTCGATCATAGACAATCTTTTAGTGATTCTTCACAGAAACTAAATCGTTGACAATAGTGAGAAACTAAGTTTAATGAATAATATGTACCTTGTGACTTTATATCTAGTTTTGGTAGCCTTTATTCACTAGTTTTTATGAAGGAAGCACCGCATACACTCTTATAAGCCATAAACATTATTATTATTTCTAGACTATATAGAGACTATTTAGCCATTAGATGATCATATAANTAAATACTATTATTATTTCTAGACTATATAGAGACTATTTAGCCATTAGATGATCATATAAGGGTCATCTAGAGTTCAATTAATGTTCCTATATATAAATATGAAACTCTAATATGTACACAAAAATTGATACTCATTTGATTTATGTCTAGGATCCGTATTAGAGTCTGGACATATATAACATTGTTTGATTAGTTTGTTTTTGTGTGTTTGCGTTTTACCCTTCTAAATGAATATTATGTACCTTGTGACTCTATATCTAGTTATGGTAGGCCTTTATTCACTACTTTTTATGAAGTAAACACCGTAGACATTGTATTTAAAAGTTTTAAGTCTTATTAAATTAATCAGCAATCGTGATTTCAAAACTCTAATTATCTGGTTAAGGTCCGCTTCAATTTTAAATGGCTATCTGGAGAGACTAAATGTAGTACGGGTACAAGGTGACAAAATCGGAAAGTTGAAATATTGCATTTTAGGACCTTTTTCATAGGTGTTTTACATTCATTTTGGTCT
>OVAP01001597.1:0-22953 GCA_900406295.1 Aurinia saxatilis | reverse complement strand
TCGCAAATGTCTCGCAAAACGACCTCGTCGCACAATCGTCGCAAAATGTACTTCGCAAAATCGTCGCACTACGAAGCATCGCAAAACCCTCGCCAAACGTCGCAAAAATAAAGCAATCGCAAATTAGACGCAGATTTCCACCGACGCAATGCCGTCGCAAATTTGCGTCTAATTTGCGACGTTTCTTGTTTTGCGACGAGCGATTTGCGACGAAAGTGGTTTCGACGCAAAGACGTCGCAAACCCTGATTTGCGACGTCTTTGCGTGGAATACGGCCCTCGCAAACGAGGTGTTTTCTTGTAGTGAATGTTTTGTAAAACAGTTTTATGCGAATTATATGTTTTATATTGATTACAATTTTTTTTTTAAAAAATAGAAATTGCAAAACAGGTTGGATAATAGTGGGAATTTTTTCGGTTGTCGCTTTTCAGTGGCATTATTTAGCGTATGGTTGGAAAACAATTGGTTTTCTGGCATTTGTCTTTCCATAACAAATTTGTTCTAATGTATCAAATAAATAATCTCACACATTTTCCTACAAAATTCACAATGTTTTGTAAAACAGTTTTATGTGAATTATATGTTTTATATTAATTACAATTTTTTTTTTTAAAGAAATTGCAAAAACGGGTTGGATAATAGTGGAAATTTTTCTGGTCGTCACTTTTCACTGGCATTTGTCTTTCATAAACAATTTCTTCGAATGTATCTAATAGATAATCCTATTCAAAATTATAATTCCTTCATAATTATTTTATATGATATCCAAAATGTTTATTAAATAATAAATAGTAGATTTTATAAGAGTGGATGCAATATCGTGATATTAGATTACATTATTCGTTTTCAAATAGTTCTTTAATCACTAACATACATTACTCGTCTCATTATTCTTCTTCTTCTTCTTCGTCTTCGTCTTCTTCTTTGTCGTCATCGGAAGATGAAAGATTACATTAAAATTCATCTTCTGGTTCAGCGTCTCTCACTTGTGCATCTAAATAGTCAAGGGAAATTCTGTCATCAGCCAAAACATTAACAGTGATAACTTCCACTGTGTGAAATTATCGTCATTCTCTTGTTGTAAGAGAAATAATTCTTTTCCTTTTCCTTTGTATTGGCCCTCAATATTTCCCCTAGGATTTACTTTTACAACATTTAGCCACGAGCCTCTCGATGCCCTCGTTGGTGGGTACGGAATGTAAGAAACTTGATCTGCCTGAGAAGCTGGTACAATAATTCATTTATTATATATAGTTTGATATGTCGATGTAAATATGAAATATGAAATTAGAAAATTAAATAATTGAAAACATCACATACCAAATATAAAAGGCTCATATGTGATATCTTCCAGTGGAGAGTACATCTACAATTCCCCGCTCTCGAATTCGTGTTTCTTTCCCAATCGTGGGATCATACCATTCAAACTTAAAAAGGGTGATCCTCAAGCCCATAAGTCTCTGGTATTTAAGCTGTATGATATCTAGTACATACCCATAGAATTCATCTTCATCACATCAGAGTAATTTTGGCCTCGAACGCATACGCCATAGCTCATTGTTTTTTTTTTGTCTTGTCTCGCGTGTATGAAATAAATAACCTCTTGTAAAATACATAGGCCATGATTTCCTACTGGTTCTAGGGCCTTGTACTAACTCATCCACCCAAGTGGGAAATTGCTCTTGGTTGGTGGTCCTGTTTTTTGAATACTCATTTACCTATAATTTGTTATATAGTTATTCGATATATAATATATATTAAAGAATGTTACTATGTATACATTGTACTATAAATAGGAAAACTTACGTATTGTTTAACCCAAGATGGAAATTCATTCTCTCGCTTCACCAACACCTCCTCATCTGATAGGTGAGGATTACAATTTCGAATTTCTTGTTCGTGTAAACTGCGCATATAAAAGAAACACATGATATCGTCTCATACGTCCTATAAATTGACGATTGAACTGATACAATAAATCAAACACACCTCTCTAATGGACAAAAATATTCACAATTACGCAACACATACGCATGCGCACATTGATAATCCTTATCTAAGAACCAAAATTTCTTTGCTTTTCCACCGGCCCGACCCACATTAGTAAACATGCCTGCTACTTGAACAGGATATGTAGGGACTTCATCTTCATCAAATCTACTGGTTCTGGTAGTGACAATTACATATTTTTATAAGTATATATATTGATATACTATAATATATTCACACAATATGACCCAAACACATACCTTGTTTTAGTCTTGATATTTGCAGCAAAATACTGCTATGGAAAATATGATATCTCATCATTCAAGTAAGACTGAACAATCGAACCGCCTGGATATCTTCTATTTTTAGCCTTTCCTTTCAAGTGCTTAAATAGCCTTTCTTCGGGATACATCCACATATATTGCACAGGGCCTCCTAGTAGAACTTCATACGGGAGATGCACCGCTACGTGCTCCATCACATAGAAAAAAGACGGTGAGAAAATACTTTCCAAATTGCACAAAATGATGACAATGTTCTCCTTTAGAGTTTCAACTCGACTGTGTTGTAGTGTTCTTGAGCATAAGTCACGAAAAAATCATCCGATCGCTGTCATATTTCAGAAGACCTCAAGTTATGTATGTATACTTATATATATATATATATATATAATGGATTTGGTAATTGACATTATGTTATTCTATTTTAATATATACATAGTCACCTGATAATGCTTGCTCAACCATTGGTGGAAGTAGTTCATGAAATATAAATGGGAGTAGGCGCTCCATAAAGACATAACAATCATGACTCTTCATGCCGAAGAACTTTCCTCCTTCAATGTCAGCACATGATGCTAAGTGTGAAGCATATCCATCCGGAAATTTAACATCAGTTTTAACACAATGTATGAGGCTTCTTTTTGCTTGTGGAGTCAACCTAGAGATCGGAAACAGAGCTCGCCCTTGAGCATCAAGATGCAGTTTCTTCCAGTTATAAAATCTCTCAACATCCAATCTTGAGTTAGATGTATCTTTTGTCTTCCATGGAACGTTCATCAAAGTATTCATGATGTTATCGAATTTTTTTCTCTCGATGTGCATAAGATCGAAATTGTGTCGTATATTTAGGTTTACCTAATATGGTAGTTCCCAGAATATGCTCTCCTTGTGCCAATTATGGACCTAATTCCCATATCCCTCTCCCTTCTCTTCATGACCATTCCCCCCAATATCTAATGTTCTCTGTGGATTTACATGTCTTATGCGTTCATGTAACATTTGAAACCCCGTCAAAGAATCAGGTGGGTACTGATCCATAGCAGTTTTTCTCCGTAAAAAAATCTTCTTATTCCTCCGCATTCGGTGACCAATAGGGAGAAAGCACCTATAGCAGTCAAACCAACATGACTTCCTACCCTTTGAGAGTTAAAATGACCTTGTCTCATGATAATTTTCCGTGCGTAGTCCAACCAGACAACATACCATATATTGGAAAGTCGCTAATCGTCTACAAAAGGACAACTTTAATAGTAAATGTCTCGTTTGTCGAGACATCATACGACTCTACGCATGTATCCCACAATTCCTTTAATTCGTCAATGAGTGGTCGAAGAAAGATATCAAGACTAGCCCGTGGATGATTCGGCCCGAAATTCATTATCGTCAGAAACAAGTACTCTCTCTTCATATACATACATGGGGGTAAGTTGTATGGAGTCATAATCATAGGCCAAAGTGAATGATTCTTCGACATACCAAATGAGTTGAAACCATCTGTACAGAGACCAAGATAGACGTTTCGTTTTTCCATTGCAAATTCTGGATGAATTTGATTAAAATTCTTCCACTCAGCTACATCAGATGGATGACACATCTCACCCTCCAGACACTCGTGTTTAGCATGCCATCTCATTGCCGATGCAGTCTTGTGGCTTTGATACAATCTCGTCAATCTAAAACCAATAGGTAGATACCACATACTACTGTAAGGTATGTCAGGTCGCCTCTCGCTAGGCTAGTATCTTGCATGGCCGCAAGATCTACATGAATCTCATTTATCATCTTCTTTTCAAAAGATCATATAGTTTGCAATGCACACATCAATTGCAATAAGTGGGAGACCTATATGTCGCATGATACACTCCTGGTTGAGATGGAACAAGGCCATGAAACTACTTCGTGGGTTGGTGGATTTGTAGAACATATCCAAGACTTCAGAGATAAAGAATGATGCCAAAAGACACCAAACTGAATCAGATTTGCAGCGGATTGATGTTGATGATTGTGGATGGATTTGTGGGTGAACTGAGAGTGAGTATAGATGTTTTTGGATAGATGTGGAAGGACAGAAACTGTCAAGAGTTGTGGAAGACTCTCAAGCTTTCAAACTCGGATTTCCTGAAGGATATTACACACCAGGAGCAAAACACGAAAAACTTGTGATATTACACACACAAGCACAAGATCAAACAGTTTCAGAGAGATTTTTGATAAAAAGGTTTGAAAAATCTTTACTCTGAGGGTAGCCACAAATTTATAGGAGTTTAAGGGTCTAGGGTAAGAGAGTTATTGTTCTTGGTACTCAAAATATGAAATAAACACTCTAAGACTGAATTTAAAGCTCCCTTTGACTAAACTTCGAATTTAAACTTTAGCTCCTCTTTTAAGCATTGTTATCAATGGGCATAGATAAATAAGTGTGTGTTACATGCTTCATTAGAAACCTTGGCCAAACCTTACCAAGGAAAAGAGTGCAAGAACACACACGTCCCATTGACAACCCTTAGTTAGCTTGAATCACAACCAGTGTAGTTGGATAAGCTATTTCACTAAGGTTGCTTTTAGCCTCTCTTAGCAATGTGCTAATGGCTTGATTAAATAGCTTGGTCTTAGAACTTGTCACTGGACCAACAGGAACATGCAAGGTTGCCTCCTCTTTAGCTCCATACTCCTCAACTACAAGTTGCTTCTTAGCTCCATAATCCTCTGGTACAAGCCGCTCCTTAGCTCCATGTTTCTCTGGTACAAGCTGCTCCTGAGCTCCATGCTCTAAGATTCCCATGGTCATATCATCCCCTCCCTCTTCAAAAGGATTTGACCTCAAATCTGCTTCATCTGCAATAAAAGGCATGGGATTAGTATCATTAAAGCTTTTCCTTTCATTATACTTACATTGGATATCGGTGGATGATCTTGGTTGTTGATTTTCTTGAACACTTGGGAAATTTCATCCCTTCGTGGCTTAAACTCGGGTTTCCTCAAGTATTTCCAATTTCTGAAGCCAAACCGAACAGTTCTTGCTTTATGCTTGTTGGCTATCTTCTGAAGCTGATCCTGTTTCTTATGCTTGTTTTCTTAAAACCAAAGAAAACACATCAAATGTGTGGCAGGAGTTGTTATACAACTTGTCCTGAAATTCAAATACACTTCCCTGGCCAAAAACATTCAAAACAGATTCTCCATGTTTTCTTATTTCATTTAACCATTCAAAAACACACAAAACAGTTCTAAGCAAATGTTTCATTTTAGAAAACGTTTTGTACCATACAAACTTAGTTCTAAATAACTTAGATACTTTACCGAACTCAAAGACACTTAGACATGATGCAAATTCATTAGCAAACACAAAATTACTCAAAGAAGTCTCATTTCTATGAAATGTATCGAATAAAACAAGGTTAATATTTAAAACCGAATGCAAAATACTTCCTTGAAAGATCAAATGAGCATGATGCAAAGTATCACTAGTTTTATGGAAAAGAATGTACTTAAAAAATTTAGAAAACTTGTTCATAATTACAAAATATAAATCCTTATTCCTAATCCTAAGCAATTTAACAAAACCAATAGTAATTTCATTCCATGAATGCAAAGGAGTAGGGACATAATGATGCAAACCGTGGTTAGTCAATTTGCAAATGATATACATTTGAAACCTCCTCTCAACATCTCCTTTCTTCTTGTGAGGCCAAAGGAAATGGTCTTTGATTTCTTTAAAGATCTTGGTCACGGCATATTGAAAGATTGGTTCTTCTTCATGCCTTTCACAGATTAGTGCTATAGGTTTATGGTCCTGCATCAAAAAAATTGCCAATACCTTTTCCAAAAGCATAATACTCAAGTGCAAAATGTTTAAAGAAATCAGAAGTTAGAACAAGAGTATGAGAGAACTTCTCCTTTATCAATTGGCAAGTCGCTTCTTATTTGTCTTTCCATTTGACTTTAATGGTTTCAAGACCTGGCCTTTCACGGTTTGTTTTGAACTCCTTTTTATTATCCTTGAAGATCAGTTTTCTTTTCCTTGTGTTTGAGATCTCATTCTCAACCTGTCTTTTGTTAACTTTCACAAATACTAAAGGAAACACATCAAATGTGCGGCTGGAATAATCAAACATGATTTCTGTTCTTAAGATATCTAAGGAAAATTCTGAATTCTTTTTATGAACTTCAAATAATTTGTCACAATCCAGAATATTATTAGAACACCAAAAATCCTTAACAGGTTTTGGAACAAGCAAAGCTTTAGTAGGAAGAAAAATGACCTTTGAAAACTTAGCAAAACTTTTAACAAATATATGCTCTTTCAAAACTGGTTTGCAAAGTTCATAAGATGGATTTGATTCACGAAATTCATCAATTAAAAGACTTTTTGGATTTAAAAACGTTTTAAGTGTGAGTGTTTCAAAGGTTGGAATCAATTTATCAAAAACAGATTTTGAAACACAAAATTCTTTCATGTTTTCCAAACCAAAACGTTTTTCTTCTTCAGCAAAAACCAAAACAAACAAGTTAAGCTATTTCTTAACCAAATCAATTTCCTTACAGCGCTTTTGCGAGCATTCATTTGACTCAAGAATTGGTTCTGGAACAAAGATGGTTTGCTACTCTAAATCTGTAACAGTTGATGGCTCACTCTCTTGGACTTCTTCCTGAGATTTTTTTTCAAAAACCTGTGAAAGAGGAACAATACTACTCGGTTGCACCGGTTCTAAAGGGGTTAGTTTATCAAGCACAAAATCAGATTGGGTAGAGGGAATAATACACTTAGCTTCCAAGGACTTTTTAAGAAAGGTGAGTTGATCCTCAGTTTTTTTCTTTGTTTGCTCTTGCTTCTTCATTTGTTGCTGATCTTGATAAGCTTCAAATGGAGATAAAGGAACAAGGGTGATCTTCCTGCCCTTGATGTTGAACGAGTACCGGTTGGTAAGACCATAATATGTAGCTTGGTGATCAGATTGCCAAGGTTTTCCAAGAAGAACGTGACTAACTCCAAATGGCATGACATCACAAAGTATTTCATCCTCAAAGTTCCCAATGGACAAAGAAACCATCACTTGTCAGGTTATTTCTATCTCTCCATTCTTTGTCAACCATGGGAGCTTATATGGTTGTGGATGCTTCTTAGTCTCCAAACCTAGCTTATTCACCATTGTTGAACTTGCCACGTTTACCTTGCTGCCTCCATCAATAATAACGGTGCAAACCATGTCTTGGACTAGGACCCTTGTGTGGAAGAGACTTTCAAGTTGGTCACCCTCATGGTCTTGGTTTTTCTTACTTAGAACCTTCTTTAAACAACTAGATTTTTCCTTTGCTTGATCTCGGAATTTCTTTTGTTGTTCTATGTTTCCTTGTTGATGCTCTCTGCCTTCTTGTGCACATCTAGGCCTACTTTGGTTGTCTTGAGAAGAGTTGTCGTGATGAACATAGTAATCTTCAGTTGCTTTGTTCATGGATTGTTTAGATTGTTCACGACTTCTCCTTGGTTCTGCTTCAGGCCGCCTTTTATCAAAAGTTTGTTCAATTCTTGATTTCATCTTTTGACAAAATGCTTCTGCCTCTTGGCGATGTTTTTCTGAATACTTGGCCATCATCTTCTCAATTTGAGCAGTCATTGCTTCCGTATAAAGTTTGTTGTTGTTTTTACCTTTTTCTTTGTTCCCCATAGTTCCTGCAATAATTAAATCACAAAAACTGCATCAAAAGTCTTTGTAAATAAAAACAAAACTGATGGAATAGAATAGAAAATAGAATAGAACCAACGTAAATGAAAATAGAACAGAATACAGCTAGTGTAGAATCTGATAAGTCTAATTTTGTCTAATAGTTTCTCTTAGCAATCTACTGAGAAGTTGAAGAGTTCTTTTCCAAATCACACAATCCAGTACCAAATCTTGTAGTTTCAGAGTCTGATTTAAACATCCTAACAAGTTTCAAATCGATCGGATCAATATTCAAGCCTAGAACGATGAAACAATTCACAAACACAAAACAGAATGGATAGAAACAACCTGATCACGAAGTGGGCTCTGATACCACTTGATACACTCTTGGTTGAGATGGAGCAAGACCCTGAAACTACTTCGTGGGTTGGTGGATTTGTAGAACAGATCCAAGACTTCAGAGATAAAGAATGATGCCAAAAGACACCACACTGAATCAGATTTGCAGCGGATTGATGTTGATGATTGTGGATGGATTTGTGGGTGAATTGAGAGTGAGTATGGACGTTTTTGATAGATGTGGAAGGAGAGAAACTCTCAAGAGTTGTGGAAGACTCTCAAGCTTTTAAACCTGGATTTCTTGAAGGATATTACACACCAAGAGCAAAACACGAAGAACTTGTGATATTACACACACAAGCACAAGATCAAACAGTTTTAGAGAGATTTTTTTATAAAAAAGTATGATAAATCTTTATTCAGAGGGTAGCCACAAATTTATAAGAGTTTAAGGGTCTAGGGTAAGAGAGTTATTGTTCTTGGTACTCAAAACATGAAATAAACACTATAAGACTGAATTTAAAGCTCTCCTTGACTAAAATTCGAATTTAAACTTTGGCTCCTCTATTAAGCATTGTTATCAATGGGCATAGATAAATAAGTGTGTATTACATGCCTCATTAAAAACCTTGGCCAAACCTTACCAAGGAAAATAGTGCACGAACACACACGTCCCATTGACAACCCTTAGTTAGCTTGAATCACAACTAGTGTAGTTGGATAAGCTATTTCACTAAGGTTGCTTTTAGCCTCTCTTAGGAATGTGTTAATGGCTTGATTAAATAGTCTGGTCTTAGACATTGTCATTGGACCAACAGGAACGTGCAAGGCTGCCTCCTCTTTAGCTCCATACTCCTCAGCTACAAGTTGCTCCTTAGCTCCATAATCCTCTGGTACAAGCAACTCCTTAGCTCTATGTTCCTCTAGTACAAGCTGCTCCTTAGCTCCATGCTCCAAACTTCCCATGGTCATATCATCGCATCAATTTCTCTAACTCGTAATACGAACTTATCGATGTATTCCCTTCCGGCAATATCTCCTTAATCAGCTCCGTCCACTAATCCATGCAGTTTTCAGACATTTCATGCCCCGCCTTTATGTTCATCATTCGGGAAGCTACATACAACTTAATGTGACCTTCATGACAACCATCATATAGAGGATCTTGTGCTGCTTCTAACATAGCATAAAAATTTCTTGCCTCGGCATTGGGTCTTGAAGCGTATTAAGGAACTACTTCATCCTGATATATATATAACCAGGATTCATGGATTCACAAAATGCATCGTTCACTATGTCTACAAATATATCTCCTTCTCTACCCACTTCACCACTTACACTACTCTGGTTTATATTACTACCACTTGATCCTACTCCAATATTTATTTCTTCTCCATGCTTATACCAAACATAATAATCGGGCATAATCCTTTACTGAACAGGTGATTGAAAATTTCACGGTCCGACCAAACTCTATCGTTGTTACAGCTAACACATGGACAATAAAACTTACCAGTATTTTCCCGTGCAAATTATTTGGAGTGCAATCCACCATTTTTTTTCTCTTTTATAATTTTTTGTTTTTCCACTCCAAATCCGATTTTTTTTTTCTCAAATTTTCGTGTGAAATAATTGATTCTCTTCTGCAATGCTCGATGAGTATATATAGCCAAATTTTCTAACTGTTTTCCAACAAAAAATCATCTCATTTGCGACTACAACAGCAGTCGCAAATGAGTTTGGTACACCTACCCCCACATCAAAAACATTTTCGAATCTTTCACCTACCATAAAGTGTCACTGTTTTCCAAGTGATATGTGACCACCCACCCAATATTAGTGAAGTTGTAATTTTTTGCAACTTTGAAAAGCGACTGCACATATAGTCGCAAATCGCAGTTATGTCGTTATTTCCCATGTTTTTGTGACCACAATTCGTTGTTGTAAAATCGTCGCTTTTCAGTTGCACATTTGCGATTAATATCGGACTACCAAAATAAATCCCAGAAAACCAACTGAAATGCGACTATATTTTTGCGGTTACAAAAGTATAGCAAATTAGTCGTTTTTTAGTCTCTTTACTTTGCAACCACAGTTGCGGTCGCATTTTACAGTGGTAATGTTCATGTTTTCTTGTAGTGTAGCTATAAATTCACTTATGTTTCGGATATTCAATACCCAATCGATTCTTCGGTTCGGTTTTAGTTTTTTGGTTTTTAGAATTTAGGATCTATTGAGTTCTTTTGAAAAATTGAAACGTTTTGAATTTCGAGAGACTCTTTGCCAACCACTTTCGGATGGCTAAAAGCCTGACCGGAAAATAAACATCTTTCTAAAATATTGTAAATAACATCTTCCTAGAAGCTACAAGATTATTCAAATCAAAAGATTGCTTCTATTTAGCTAAGATACGTTTTTTTTTTTACGTCAGGTAACATACTTTGTCAATAAAATTTTTAACTCTCTCATTGTTTTAGTTATTTATAACGATATTACCGCAGATCTTGTATCCCAAAAATGTGGTAACAGTATTTGAATCCTCAGATTTAGCCGCAACATTAATTCAAAACATGACAAAATAGGAAATTTAGTTAATGACATAATTATAATTAAGGAAATACTATCATTAACTCACCGTGTAGTCCTTATAAAAAATCACTAGAAACATCGAAAACTTTTGATTTTGCAGAAAATACCCCACTCTTTTTGGATAAAACCAAATTTACAAAACAATCAAAACACTAAATTGTAATTAACTTTGTATGCTTTATATATAGTAATCATCCCTAATCTATAGGAAACTACCAAAACTAAAAAGATACACAAATCTTCTACATTTTACATCTTTAACACTTTCTTGGACTTGTATTCTTAAGATTTTTGTTCTTTAAGTGTAGAGAGAACAATGTCACAACCAAAAACAATTGAAAGACTTTTTGGATTCGTGAAACCATTTATGAGGATGTGTATGTGTTTCAATGCTGCGGTTGAAGACAATCAACATGAAAAGTCTAAGGCATTGTCACGTCAAAGATCTAAGGCATTTTCACGTCAGAGATCTAAGGCATTGTCACGTGGAAAATCTACGGTATTGTTGAGAAGGAGCAGCTCGGTACACTCAGTGAAATCTTCTCCGGCTCATTCTTCTGGTTGTAGTCCGATGATAGACGATGATAGGGACGAGAAGATCAAAGAAGTTATTCTCTATTGTAAGATGAATTCCCCAATTAATTAATTAATGTCTCTCTAACTTTTTTCTGTTTTACATTTTGTTTTCATCCATTAAGAAGTTTTAGATTTTTCGTTTTTTATCAACAACATGCATTTTTCCAAAAAAAAAAAAAAAAAAAAAAACATGCATTATGCAGTTCACCTATTGCGAGTTCAAATTTGCATGCTAATATAAAAGCATTTGCATAAACTTATGTTACTTGGTCAAGGTTGTGGTTTATTATAAAATGTGACTTTCAGAAAGGTAATTTTAAAACAAATATTTTGCTTTTCTCTATAGTATGTTATGTAGTCTATTATTTTAGCCAAACTTGTTCAGTCTTGGATTAGTCCGGGTTTGGTCTACTGAATTATTCGGTCTATATATATAAACTGTAACCAAATTGTAAAACCATAACTCGTATGATATGGATTAAAAGATTTTAGTTTCTATTCGGATTAGAGAGTCGTATATTTCTTTGCCTTTTAATTTGAAGTTTGAATGGGTATATAATTAGTTTTCCAAAATGACGTTAGGCATTGATTTCATATTTTGGTGCTTAAAAAATCATTCGAACAAAAGTATCATTTTAACTAACGTAAAAGTCCATATTTTTTTTCTTTTCTTTGATATTGGATTGTTTTTTGTTCCGGTTGGGATAATACTAATCTATTCGATTCGAACACTCCTAATTGTAGCCTTGAAGAAAATAACAACCACACCTAGTATATATAAAATAACTTTTCTTTCTAGTTCAATAAACTGACAATGCTTAGACTGATTCATACTATCTAGAATCAGACGATTGCAACTTTTTGATATGATATAGTATAGTCAAGACTATATATGTACAATAAGTAATGTTTTTAATTATAGTTAGTACTATTACTATATATAATATAGTTTTATGTATATCAATGATCCGCGTAAGACCTTTTAAGGTTATACGCGTTCGCTCATATCCAATAGCAAATATGTTGATACATAATGTATCTTTATTCCATAAGAAATATGTACATCTTGTTTAACAAAAGAAAAAAGAAAAAGTATGTACTTGTATAGGAATTTTGGAAGAATCTATGAAAACTTTGCAAAGTCCAATCACTTTCAAGTTTCAAGCAATAGAACTAGTAAGACCTTGTCATTTGGATTCTGAGTTTGACCAAAAATAGACTCGAAACCAAACACTTAAGACTTTTTCTCCTCCCTTGTCTGTTTCCGCGGCTAGCAACATTTCAATTAGCCACTTTTTTCCAGATTATTATGTTTTTATATTGTGTACCATTTTGGGCTTGCCAAAAAACATATATTATTATATACTATAGTACTATCTTTGCTTATTACAAGTGGTATGTGTTCATTAAGGGATGCAAAACAAATCATATCAAAGAAAGCAATATATTGTTGCAAGAAGAGTTAACATCATCAGAACAGTTAAGTAATGATAAAATTGTAACATTTTAATCGATACACACTCCATTAAGATCATACTTGAACAGTTTTTACCATAACTAAGGAGTTTGTTTTTACATTACATCAAGCCAAAAAAAATTGATTATTACTAAAATTAAGAACATTCAGTAAAATGATTATTAACGACATTAAAATTTGTGGTCTGATCAGGACTTGTGGTTCAGTTATGTGTGCTAGTACTATTTCTAACTCAATTTAATGTACATTATTGAATTGCTGACCAAAAAAGAAATTAATGGTCTACAGAGTTATATTTGCATAGAAAGCAGGACATCACCAGTGGGCCAAAACTACTGAAACGAGGTGAATAGCACCACTCAATCTAGCTTAACCTGGACAGGACAAAACAATCTTCTAAAGTCTATGACTCTATCAGATAAAATACAAAAGATTTATCTCGTTTATTTGGTCATAAGAGAGTAGTCATATATGTGAATGTGATTATGGGTCAGCACAAATCCACATCTTGCTTCTGTCCCACATCGACCCAAAAGCTTTAAGGCTCTTGTGGACAAGATTTGAGAAAGCAACCCGGCTTAAATTTTTAGTGATGTTTTATATTTACTTTTTTGTTGGTTTTACTATATAATGTTAGTAAGAGTATTTCATATACAACAAATTATGAAAATATTATGCATAAAAAAGAAAAAGGAGAAACTATGATGCATATTCGTGAACGTAAAACAAATTATTACACAAATAATTTACCTTTCCTCACATCTCTTTTTTTTCTCTATAGAAATGCAATAAATTAGAGGAGAGTCGAAACCTTGATGATTTATCAAATGGAGACACATTAAAATACTATAATGTCAATATGATATTATATATGTCATACACATGTTAGATATTATTTCTATACCTTAGACATTCATTACAGATTTTGAAAACAAAAACATATAATAAAACTTCAGAGTTCTGACCACTAAATTAGTTTTTATTCAATAAATATTGTTTGACAAACTGAAAAATTCTGTTTGTTTGTTATGTGGTCCACGAAAAAACAAAGGGTCATGCCTGAATTATCAGAACCGTGTAAAGGAGCTGTTCAAAATCATGCCAAGTCAGCAACCTGTATGACGTGGCACTCATGACCTCTTCTTCGCTTTTGACTTCCTCAAGTCTGTGGACATTTTCAACAGTTTTCTTTACATGTTAGTTATAAGTAATCCATTTTTATATAAAGTAATTTTTGTGTATTTATTTATCTTATAAACAGTAGATTTAATATCATAATTTTGTAGACCAACATATGGCAAAAAAAAAAAAACAACGTGTGCAGCACTTTCATCTCAACAATTTAAATAATCATAAAGGAATTAAAAATATAGAATTGCAGTAACAAATAAAGCGAGTCTTCTCTAAAGACTAGAAATTGGAAAACTTTTTATCTCTGGGTAAACCAAACCATATCTTGGTAAGAAATGAAATAGACATGGAAAAATATAATAATAAAAATACAAAACCACCCAAGTAGCCAAATTTTACCACTTTTTTTAAGTAGAAAAACTCTGCTTTCTTCATTTGACTTTTCTTTATTGCCCTTTTTCCAGATACACAAATCATATATATACACACATTCATGTACTCTCCCTTTTCCCCTAATCATCAAATAATCATTATTGTTCTTCACTCTAATCACATTTTATAAACACACTCACACACAATCATTGTTCAAGAAGGTGTACACCATGGATAACAGATCACCAAGATCAAGAGAAATCTTGGGACCAAGACCAACTCCATTGAAAATCCGTAAAGACTCATACAAGATCATCAAGAAACCACCATTAGCCCCGCAGCTGCAGCCACCACAAGCACAACTCCATGAGCAAGAACCATCGCGTGGTCCGGTCATCATATACACTGTATCTCCCAAGATTATTCATACACATCCTAACAACTTCATGACATTGGTTCAACAACTCACCGGAAAACCATCCACCTCCACCTCCTCTTCTTCTCCATCCACGTCAGCACCAAATGACATGTCAGCAGCACCAATTGGTGCATCCCGTGGTTCGATATCTCCTGCGGCTCGGTATGCTGCTATGGAGAAAGCTAATACCTCCAACGACCTAGGGTTTGTGGGAGGTGTTGAGACATTCGACCAACAATATTATCATCATCAAAATCGAGTGATCGAACGGCCAAGTTTTTACCACGGTGGGATATTATCACCGGAACCTACTTCCCTGCCTTTGATATCACCGGACTTCTTCTCTACGGTTGGACCGACCGATCAACAAGGTTTTTCATCGTTCTTCAATGACTTTAACTCTATCCTTCAAGCAAGTCCTTCGACGACGACACAGTCTCCTTCTTCTTCAATGGACCTTTTCAACAATTTCTTTGCATCTTGATCGAGTAATTTTTATACCAAGTTGAAACTTATACAAGAGTTATAGGAAGAAAGATATGTTTTACGTTTTTTTCATCATTTTTTTGAAACACTCCGACGGAATTAGAGGGTTTCTACTTCTGCATGTCGTGATGATGACGTAGTTTGTTAGTATCAATATGGCAATTTGATGATACGTGTATTCGTGTTTGGTGGGCGTTTCATAATTTTAAAACTTTATCTTTAATGACTCTTGTCCCTCTCTTTAGCTGCTATGTGCTCATCGACTAATCCAATTGGATGCATTTATTAGTCTACTGTTTGTATTATAAACTTTCTCAATTTTGGATTTCTTGGTAAGTTGGGTTTTGTTGGTGTTATATACATTTGGTGGGGATTTGAATTACTATGGTAGATCGATTAATCAATTATGATTAATGTGGACTAAAGTATTTTCACATGTGTAATTGACTTTGCCCCCACAAAAGAAGAATATATGATAGAAAGTGAAGAGCTTGACAAGACCGTCTTTTGATCGATTAGAGTGCTCTAAATATATCCCCACTAAAAATATATAAAATTTAAAACAAAAATAATAAACATGGGCCCTAAAAAAATTGAAATTTCTTTTACACATCAAATATATTATTTGAAAAATGACACATGGTCTATAATTAGTTGGCGACGACCTTAAGCTTGAGGGCAAAACATAGACATGGTGAAATAGCAAAGCCATTTATGTCGGTTCAAACTACTAAATCATGACAGTCATTTCGGATTTATATACATGCCCGGCTCATATTGCTCAATCCACTCTGGTGATTCAATAGTGGCCCAAGACTCAAGAATAGCACCCAGAGATGAATCTATATCATTTTCTTGTTGGAAATGAAGACCATTTTGCGATTGTTAACAAAGGCAACATTTTTTGCAACATCCTTTCCTTGGGATATGTTAACATAAAGCAAAATATGTGAAGGTTAGTTTGACTGGTTTCTTACAACTACTTTGGTTTCCAAATGACTCTCGTTGGAAGGTTCCAGTTAGAGATTACTTGAGCTACTAAATACGTTATGGCCTTTTTCAATTCGTAGATTGCTCTAACATTACATGAGATTTATTGGCTGATTGCTGAGACTAAATTTCTAGGAGTTGACATCTTTGACTCAGCCTAGCAACCTGTAAATACCAAATATAGACCCACACAAATATATTAAACTAAAATATTCTTCTTAATTTAGTGACCTCAATAATATTAATTAATATTTCTTCTATTTCACAAAAAATATCGTTCTATCAAATTTCACACAAATTAAGAGAAGTTGTGATTAGACAAATCTATCCATATTTAATATAACATTAATTAAATGATGAAAAAATTAGGGGGTGTATTGGATCATGTATTTGAAATGGTTTGATGTTTAATGAGGTTTTGGAGAGTTTTGATGATTTGGAAGAGTTTTAATGAAATCACATCAAATTCCACCTAAAACCATGTGATTTGAGTATTTCCATTTTTAACTAAAAACTCACCCAAAACACTCTAAATTCACTTGAAACCAAATGATTAAAATATTTCCAATAACACCGAATTTGATGGTGTTTGTTAAAATCACTAGTCCAATAACACTGATTTTTAAAAGGTTTTTTAAAATACATGTTCCAATAACACTGAGTTTGTCAAATCACACAAAATCACTCCAAATACATGATCCAATACACAGTTTTGGGCAAATGACAAATCTAGAAATTGAGATAATAAATTACATTAAAAATGTAAAATGATATTTTTTATGAAACAAGAGAAATTCTCTAGAACGACACTGTTTGAGAAACGGAGGGAATATTTAAATTTAGAGATCTTTATTGACAAAAGTTCTCAAATGAATATCAAAACTCAATAATATTAGTATTTAAATAGAATTTAGTTATTTGATTACATTTGAATATATAAATAAAACTTAAACCACTTATACCCAAACATGTATCATTAGAGATTCAAAGGGATCTCAAAATTTCTCAAATGAGATTCTTTCACCCTACTTAGGTACTCATTGGAAATGTAGCTCTTAATATCAAGGTCAGTGTAGCAACAAAAGGCTTAACGAAATGGGCCATGGGTTTACAGGCCCGTTGAATTGGCTCCCAAAGAAGAGAGACCAGTTCGTTTATCGCCAAATGAACAAGTCATCCAGATTCGGATCGTTGTGGAAAGCGTGCGTATATAAACCAGATTTTTTTTCGAAATAAAGTAACTCAATCATACTTGCTCGCTCATATATTCAACACACACAGGTCTAAACCAAGATCAAGAGAAGAAGGTGATGGTAAAAGAGAACACCAAGAACCCACCGGAACAACCGCCACGACGGCCTCCGCAACAGAACCTAACCGTACGACGGCAACAGCAGATGGTTCCACCTTGTGAAGTGAGGATACGCTACATAAATAATAATGTTGTCCATGTAGTCCGGAATGACTACAAGGCAGCGGTTCAGAGACTCACCGGACGACAGCCACCTCCATCTACGGCTAGCCGAGCGATCCAAGGGAGGCCGACAGGGAGTAACATGCCGTCGATAACACCCGGCTTCTTTCATGATCTGCCGCCGACTACTACTGATGCACAAGGTTCGTTAATTGTCTTTCTTTAATGTAATGACCTTTTTTTCTTTTGATTCTTGATTCAGTTACTAAAAGTTTCGAGTAAAAAAAGGTGATGGGGGAGTGATGACGGACGAACAGCCACCGCAACGACAGATTCCTCCACTTCCTGAAGTGAGGATACACAATAGACCTATTTATGGACACGAGGATGACTACGACTACGAGGCATTGCTTCAGAGACTCTACAGAAACCCACACACTCCATCTACGTCAACAACGGTTGATGATCAGTCGCTTAATTTCGAGAATGCTATAGCTAGTCGAGCGATCCAAGGACCATTTCCGGGACACAGTAACATGCCGTCGATAACACCGGACTTCTCTTATCCCCACCCGATTGCTAATTATTCACAAGGTTCGTTAATTCCAAGGTTCGTTAATTTGATTCTTGATTCAGTACGTTATACTAAACCTTTTGAGTAAAATTAACAAAGGTGTACATGATGGGAGAGTGATGAGGACGGAGCAACAGCCACCGCAAGGGCAGCTTCTTCCATTTCATGAAGTGAGGATAGACAATAGAATTATCCGTGTACACCAGGATGACTACGAGGCATTGCTTCAGAAACTCTACAGAAAGCCTTGATCTTTATAATTCAGGTGTGTATTTATATGACTTGGATTTTTATAAACTTACTTTACCTACAAGTTGTCGCATATAATGATATTCCGTTTATATATAGGATCAGCCTGGTGCATATACAATGAAGTTAACGAGAGATAGAAGGAGGAGGAACATACTTTTGGGTCAAAATTGAATATTTATGTTTACCGAAGATATCAGACGCTGTTAGAACATTTCATTTTGCATGTTTACCTCCTAGATATTTGTACTGATTGCATAATAGAGTAAACGATTCTTATTAAGAAATGGGCTTACAGGCCCGTTAAATTGGCGCGAGAATGATAAAAACGGGTCGGGTCGGATCACTCAGATTCGGGTCATTCAATTGGGTTGTTCGAATAGCAAATGATCCACACAACACAAAGAAATTGAGGAGAGACTTTAGAATTTGGATCTGGAGATAAAAGAATTAAAATTGTTCCAATCCAAATCGAAATTAGGGTTTTGTTCATGTCCTTGTGATCTCCCCGGCCGATTTATTGTTTTTCACGTCGCCGTCAATGGCAGATGGGTACTGGAACCAGCCTCCGATCTCTCACGGTGCTCCTCTTAAACGTCACCGTTCTGACTTCGGTACACCTCAATTTCTCTCTTTTCTTCACGCAATTACATTTTAGACCTCGAGGAGCTGGCTAGTGTGCATTGTTCTGCTGATTGTTGTATTCGAAATGGTTGTGGGAACAGAGTTTCGCGAAATCGATTGTTGTAGATTATGTCCACAGGTTTATGGGTTAAGTTTCATATGAATGTGTAAACCTGTGAGTTTGAATTGCTTTTTTTGTAGAAGGTCCACTGTCTTCAGGGCATGATATGCACAGTTATATGTCACGGGATGAGGATCGAGGTATCCCTCGTTCTGTAAAGGATACCAGAACTATTGACTCAGCTTATGACCGTTACCTGCAGACCGTGGTACACCAATCTTTATTCACTTAGTTTTAATCTCATGTCTCTTTTTTTTTCGTCCATCAACTGAATTGTTCTCTGTTTTGTAGCAAACTCCTTCGATGCCATCGGAAGAGGTTGGTCCGTTTAATGGTGGTGCCATGGGAAGACTAGGAGGTAACAGCATGATGCATCGCCCATCCGTGGATGACCTCATGACTGGGCGTGCTGGAATCCTGCCTCCTGATTTTGGGCCAAATGCTCGGTCTTTGGCTTTTGGTCAAGAAGATTTAGTTGCTAGGCCTAGCCGGCAACAGCTTCGTCTTCCTCCAGATGCATCCAACACTCTATATGTTGAAGGACTTCCTCCTAATTGCTCGAGGAGGGAAGTAGCTCGTATCCTTTTTTATGATTCATTTCAAAATATCATATACCAATATTCATATCCTCATTTGAGAACCTTTAAGCTGTTCACTTTCCTTAACTTCAAGTCTAGATATATTTCGGCCTTTTTTGGGATATAGAGAAGTGAGACTTGTGACCAAAGATTCAAAACAAGTAAGATTCACTCATTTCAACTCGAAACATTGTTGAAACTAGCTCGTTAGTATCTCACTGGTTTTGACTGACACAAGGTTTTTTTTTNAGGTTTTTTTTTTTTTTTTTTTTGCAGAGGAATGGAGATCCTATTGTTCTTTGCTTTGTTGATTTTGATAGACCTGAATGTGCAGCAACTGCTCTTACCGCCCTGCAAAGTAACTATGATTTTCCCTGTTTATGTAATTTGGAATTTTGGTCCAACACATATTGAGCTTATGTTGCATTGGCTATTTTTCTTACATACTATCTTCAACCTATATAGGTCGTCAACATGCTTTTGTTTTGTGAAGAAAGGCACTCGAACTTTAACTAATGGTACTATGCGTTTGACAGGCTATCGAATGGATGAAAACGATCCTGACTCCAAGATTTTGCGGCTTCAGTTTTCCAGAAAGCCAGGGCCAAGGCCAGGACAACGCGGAGGAAGAAGGTGATGAGTCAGTGACATCAAACAAATGGTAACTTATTGTTTGTAGAACCCAAACAAACTTGATCATATGTATTCAAGTTCTTAGTAGTACTCTCTCTCTCTCTCTGGATAGATTTAGTGTATGAGCTTATAGTGTTGTCTGTCAAACCCAAAATTTTGTCAGTCTTTCTTAATATCTTGGAATTATACACAAAATTGGATTTGATAGCGTCCTCGATGGATCAGTACTGTACTTGTTCATTAATCATTATAATATCGCGAAGACAGTGACTCATACAGAGTCATATTAATCTCTTCACTTATCTGCCATGATCATGAGGTTTTATTATTCTATCAGAGGTTTGTTGTTACTTGACTGTTAGATCCAAATAAATATGAGGTTTGTGGTGTTTATATTGCTCAAATCAAGTGCTTTTGTAGTTTTTAGCATCCTAAACCCGACGACTTTGATTCTTTGTTTGCGTTTGTATGTTAAAGTGTCATGTGTTTTACTTTTCTTTTCCAGATAATCTCACAGTTTAGTTTTAGGCTGTGACTGGTTAGCATACTTAGAGGAAAGGGGAATAAGAAAAATTATTTTCTCTAAATCCCTTTGATGTTTTTCCAATCACATTGGTTAGCATTTGGATGATCCTAAGAAATCAAAAACAACTTAGGAGATTTCAGTTTCAAAGAGAGGGTGTATTTTTTACTTTTTTTTGCTTAAGCTTTTGGTTGCTGTCATTTCCTTGTAATAATAAGGGCGCAAAATAAGATGGTAAATATAACGCAAAACAAAATATGCAATAACTATTACATAACTTTGTAACAAAGTTTAAGAAGTATCACCTCTAACTATGATGTGATTAACATATTATCACTTCTGTGATGTGAATATAATGAAAATAATTATGTTACTGAAGACTAACTAAAGCCGAAAATGATCAAACTAGAACATTAAGTTACCAAAGAACCAAACAAAAACAAAACCAATCTACTACACTATACCATCATAACATGCTTATTTACACAAGAATTCATGACAATTACATGTAAGAACCATAATAGTTGTATAAATTACAATACTCTTTATAAAAAAATAAATAATAATACAATATTGCCAACAATCATAAAAAAACAAAAAGAAATTGTATCGTGCAGAACAAAACATAATAATTTTGACTTTAAAGTTTGAAATTTATATTTTAGATTGATGCTTTTATGTTTTTCAAGTTTTTTCAATATGTACAAAAAAAGAGAGCAAACCATTGCACTCAACTTTTTTTTAATAAAAAATACCAAAATAATCAAGAAAAATTTATAAATTTGACAAGAAACCAAAGTGACACTACCTAGTTGACCAAAAAAAAAGAGTCAATAATAACACAGACAAGCATCGGCAATGAACAGAGACAGATGTGTGGGTATATTCGATTTCCAAAGAGCAGATGCCCTTTTTTCGCGTCCCACTTTAATTTTCTTGGCTTTTTCGATTTTTATCGTCAATCAAAACTTATTTTCATGCATCTGTCGACGTTAATAGTTCTGTGACAATGGACATATCATTAATCTTCTTTCTCCATCTTTTGCAGGCAGTAGAATGTGACTTTTCAGACAAGATCTGATGATGTTGTACTAAAGCAGCCTTGATCGTATATATTGCACATGGCCGTGTTTTGATATAGGGTTATGGGACTCGCTAATGTGAACGGGTAAAGCCTTTTCCAAAAGAACAAAAATATACCCCCTCAGTATCTTTTTGTAATAAAAAATATAACAAAATTTGTTAATCTTTTTATTTTAATATAATACAAAAGAGAAAACTCTATTCTAATTTTGATTTTGGGTGTGATAGTATATGTTACAACTACTATTAGATTACAGTCACTTTACAATCGCCAATATATTTAACTAATGTATTTACTTATTCTTGTATATACTAAAACGGTAATTAATATACAATATGGAAACAGTTCAACAGTGAAAAATGTTTTTCTAGAATACAAATGGTCACAGTAAATAAATCTTTTACTTAAATTTTTTGAAAAGGTATATAAATGAAACAAACTAAAAAATCTTAGATATTCTTATTATATGTGGGAACATAGAAAATATATCTATAAGCACTATAAATCAAAGTAAAATTTATCAAACTGAACAAAATAATGAGAAATCGAGAATAATGAATGTTGGAAATCGGAAGAAGTAATTTTTTTTACTCTTTTTTTTTTTGTTTGGTTAAAGACATTAAAAAGAGAGAGAGATTGAATTCTGTCCTATAGCAGTTGAATGTTTCTCATGAATTGTTAGCTGTACTCGGTGAGAATTACGTTCACATATATGTAGGACAGTGATTAAAAGAAAGAAATAAATAAATACATGTGTAATTGATAGTTTTACTTACATCTAGTCATTACATGAATGATCAATGATAGCCACTACAATTTTGGTAGCAATGTTAATAAGTTTG